>CAKOAT010467376.1:59856-75739 GCA_932364175.1 Eruca vesicaria subsp. sativa
TTGGTCTGGTGTGAGTATGCGCATATCAAAGGGTGGTGGCTGCTTCACATATGGCTCATCTTCAGTGTGATCTTCCTCTTCTTGTGGCCTCTCAAGGTAGTTTGAAGCCATCTCTACAAATAACAAAAGCTAGAAGAAAAGGTTAGTAACTAAACAAAGAAAAACAAAGGATAAGAAAATAAAGCTTAGTCTCAAGAAATATTGAAATCTTAATGAAAGATCGATCTAGTTCCCCGGCAACGGCGCCAAATTTGATAAAGGTTTTTATGCCTTAGAGAAAATCAATTATAGTATTTTAGATTGTCGAACCACAGGGAACTAGTGATCTAAGCACTAAGAGTACACAAACTTTCCTAATGTAAGCAAATAGAGAGTTGTATTTGTAACAAGCTAAGGTTCCTAGAAATATAAACAAGGTGATCTCAAATCCAATCTAGAAACAATCACAAGAACTACTTTTAATCAAATGATAAGGTAGAATCCATGGGATTACGGTAATTGATCTAAGCAATTAGTTTCCAAGTGAAGGTGCAAGCTTCAAACAATCACAAGTCTCTATAGGTCTAGACACTTCAATAGACAAACTCTTTCTCAAGATGGATGCCATTTTGCAAAGATAACTCAAACATCTAATCTCTTAGGTTGAATGTTATCTAAACAAACATTATGATTTAGTCTACTAACCATCTAAGCTTTCTTAACATCAAATCTCTTTGGTTAAGTAAGTTTAGAGCAATACTAAGTTCATTCAAGCATTTTAACAAACACCTTCCGGGCATAAAATAGGTTAAGGTCTAGATGAGAGTGATCAAGTCTAATCTAGCATTAAAAACACTTAGTAAGCATAGAAACAAGTAGATCTAACAATAAACACCTTTACCCTTCACTAATTATCCTAAATCTACCTAACCCATGGATTCTATAATTGTCTACTCAAAAATCTCCATGATAAACCTTAAACCCATATGAGATTCAAGGTTAATCATGTTAATGAGAATGAGAAACAAGATATAAGATGAAGTACTTCCTTAAAATGATAAAAAGGTTCAAGCTTTTACAATTAGAAACAAGTTCTTGAGAGAAATGAGATAATTCTAAGGATTATGTCTAAATTGTATTTATAGTAGCTTAAAACTTAAACCGGGTCAACCCGACAAACCCCGGGTTTGACCCAAACAACTAATGGAAAGTTGATATCGTGATGGGACGCGGACTGTCCTTGCCCGCGGGACGTGGCCGCGTGTTGTAGTCGAGACATCAGCTTCCTCGGGTTCAAAAACGTGGCCTCGTACTGGCCGCGTGTTATGGCCGCGTGAAGTGGCTCGTGGTGAGGCGCGACCAGCTTCTTTCCCGCGTGACATGCCCGCGTATGGAGGGTTGCAAGTGAGCTTCTCGGGACGGAATGCGCGGCCTGTTACTTGCCGCGTTACATGGCCGCGTGGACGAGGCGCGGGCTAGCTTTCCCCGCGTGATTGGCCCGCGTGTGGAGGTCGAGATTACTGGCTCTCGGGATGGAATGCGCGGCTTGGTCTTCGCCCGCGTTACCTGGCCGCGTGGAGTGGTTCGAACAATGTGAGTTTCATCTTCTTTTTCTTGACTAATCCCTCTAATCTCCAACCTAAGCTTCTCCATACCTGAAATACCACACATGCATATGGTATGCACCTAAAGGGACTCTAAATGCAGCTAAAGTAATTTAAATGAGCATAAAAAGGATGATTAAAACTATGAAATATGCAAGATATCAGCAGATTCTACACCACTCACGCAAGAAAGTGGTAAGATGTTATGTCCTTGTCGGAAATGCTGCAATACAAAATTAGGCCATCATGAAAATGTTTGGAAGCATTTAATAAATAGAGGTTTCATGCCATATTATTATATTTGGTATCAACATGGAGAAGACGATGCTAGTTGTAGGAATGAAGGTAGCAGTAGTAATAGCAATTTTCAGGTTGAGCCGGTTGATCATTTGCGTAATGAAAATAACTATCATCACCAAGAGGAACAAATGGTAGATTATGATAGGGTTCATGATATGGTAGGTGATGCATTTGTAACTCATGATGATGATGAATTTGAAGAACCTAACTTAGATGCAAAAAAGTTTTATGAAATGTTAGATGCTGCGAATGAGTCAATTTACAGTGGTTGTAGAAAAGGTCTGTCTAAATTGTCGTTGGTTGCTAGAATGATGAGTATTAAAACCGATCACAATCTACCTGAGAATTGTATGGATGCATGAGTAGACTTGTTTAAAGAGTATTTTCCAGAAGACAATGTGTCTGCTGAATCTTATTATCAGATTCAGAAATTAGTATTTAGTCTTGGGTTGCCCTCGAAGATGATAGACGTTTGCATCGACAACTGCATGATTTACTGGGAAGATGATGAGAAGTTAGAAGAATGTCGATTTTGTAAGAAGCCACGATTTATACCGCAAGGTCGAGGGCGTAATAGGGTACCGTACCAAAAGATGTGGTACCTACCAATCACAGATAGATTGAAAAGATTGTACCAATCTGATGAGACTGCTGGAGGGATGAGATGGCACGCCGAGATGACTCATCCATCAGATGCAAGAGCCTGAAAACATTTTAACAATGTACATCCACATTTCGCTAGCAATAGCCGGAATGTGTATCTTGGATTATGCACTAATGGATTTAGTCCAATTGGAATGTCTGGGAGACAATATTCATTGTGGCTGGTCTTTCTTACACCGTATAACCCGCCACCAGAGATGTGCATGCGACGAGAGTTTCTATTCATGACCATATTAATACCTGGTCCAAAACATCCAAAAAGATCGCTCGATGTTTTTCTACAACCACTGATAAAAGAGTTGAAAGATTTGTGGTCAACAGGGGTGAGGACATATGATTGTTCAACGAAAACAAACTTTACGATGCGACCGATGCTTTTGTGGACCATAAGTGACTTTACTGCATATGGGATGTTGTCTGGGTGGACTACACATGGGAGATTAGCGTGTCCATATTGTAATGGAATGACAGATGCGTTTCAGTTGAAGCATGGTAGGAAGACTAGTTGGTTCGATTGTCACCGTCGATTTCTTCCCGTATACCACCCATACCGAAGAAACAAGAAATTGTTCAGGCAAAAAATGGTTGTCAGAGACACTCCTCCTCCATGTTTAACTGGAGAACAAATAGAAGCGCAAATCGATTACTACTGTGCTCTAGAAACAGCTCCTCGTGGTGGGAATTGGCATGTTCCCAGTAATATGTCTGATTCTTATGGTGTTCAGCACAATTAGCACAAAAAGAGTATATTT
This sequence comes from Eruca vesicaria subsp. sativa, assembly GCA_932364175.1. NCBI lineage: Eukaryota > Viridiplantae > Streptophyta > Magnoliopsida > Brassicales > Brassicaceae > Eruca > Eruca vesicaria. Next base: position 63,155 of record CAKOAT010467376.1, read on the forward strand.
TTGGAATTTCCATATTGGAAAGATCTTCTTTTGCGCCACAACCTCGATGTGATGCATATAGAGAAGAACTTTTTTGAGAACATTGTGAACACTATATTGAATGTCCCAGGGAAGACGAAGGATAACATAAAATCAAGGTTGGACTTACCCGATATCTACTCAAGGAGTGAGCTACATATAAAAAGGAATGGACAAGTTCCAGTTCCAATATTCTGCGTTGTTCAACTGGGTGGCTTCAGAAGTGAAATTCCTTGATGGGTATATTACAAATCTCTCAAGATGTATTGAGAAAGGCAAAAGTTCTCCGGGATGAAGAGCCATGATTGTCATGTCTTTATGCAGCGACTACTTCCATTTGCGTTTGCGGGGCTACTACCGGCAAAAGTACACGAAGCACTTTCAGGTAATTAATTAATATAATACGATGATATGATTAATTTATTTATATATATATATATATATATATGCTAATGTGGATAATTTTGTTTTTGTAATATATAAGGAATTGGAGCATTTTTTAGGGATCTGAGCACCCGCACTCTTAAAGTGGAAGTTGTCCGACAACTTCATGAAAACATGCCCGTGTTAATATGCAACTTGTAGAAAATATTTTCGCCTACTTTTTTCGACGTCATGGAACACCTAGTTGTCCACCTCCCGTATGAGGCATCACTTCGTGGACCCGTTCATTATGGATGAATGTATCAGTAGGAAAGGGCCATGAAAACTTTGAAAGGAAAAGCCAAAAACCTAGCAAGAGATGAAGGTTCTATTGTTGCGGGAAGTTTGACGGAAGAAACATCACATTTCACATCGTACTACTCTGCACCGAAAGTACGTACAAGGAAACGAGCTCCAAGAAGATATGATGATGGTGGTGTCGTGCCGACATATATGGAAGACGATGTTCCAGACATCTTTTGTCAAATTGGGCGATTGGTGGGAAATTGAAAGAGGTTTGGTGGTCGAGTGATGAAGACGTCCATAGTGCACACCTTTATATTCTTCTTAATTGCGAGCATCCATTGATTGCTTATTTTGAAAGGTAAATATATAAACATACACACTTATATATATATATATATATATATATATATATATATATATATATATATATTCAATATTAAATATATAACATAACATATATGATTTTACAGTCAATTTGTGACTCAAGTCGAGAAAGCAATACCTGGTATATCGACAACTAAGTTAGACAAAAGGAAAGATCAACACTTTATCAAGTGGTTGAGGAAACATGTATTTATTTATTACTTAAATTGTATGTATACATTACGACAAAGTAAGTCTAATGTCTAGTTATATTACTTTTTGTTGCAGGTTGATTATGACAATCCTTGAGTATCCTGCATGGTTTCGCGAATTACTTCAAGGTCCAGTTGCAAAGGTCACTACATCATCGATGTATTTCACCCGAGGCTATATTTTTCATACCTATGATTATGGTAGACACCAGGCGACAAGTAATTACGGAATATGTGTGAAAGGCGAAACTGATTTCTACGGGATTTTGCAGGAGATTTATGAAGTTCAATTCCCAGGTATGAGTTTGAAATGCGTTATCTTCAAGTGTGAGTGGTACGACCCCGTCGTCAACAGAGGTGTTTGGATTAACAAGAACGGTGTAGTTGATGTCAACGGTGGACGAATGTACAACAAATTCTTTTTTTTTTAATATCCAGGTTTCCAGTATTAATTAATTTTTACATTGATCTTTATTTTCGTAGGTACAACAAATTTGAGCCTTTCATATTAGCTTCCCAAGCAGATCAAGTTTGCTTCATTCCATACCCTCGAATTACTACCTCGGGAATAAACTGGTTAGCTGTTATCAAAGTTACACCTCAAGGACGAATAATCGCTGGAGAAGAACCACCATTACAAGAAGAAAACACCAATGATATCGAGGAAGCTGAAGCAGAAATTGATGAGTTACTACTCATTGATCCGCATAATCGTGAATACGAAGATGTTCCTGATCACTCAACGGACGAAGGTGTAGACGACGAGTTTTAGAAAATGATGATGTTTCAACAGATTACGACAATGTATCCAAATGAATTATGTATGTTTATAAGTTTGTTTAATCACAAAAATGAATTTGGATTATATATATTTTAAGTTTGTTTAAACACAAAATCAATTTGCATTTGGGGTTTGGGGTTTATGTGTAGAAGAGGTTAGGAGTTTGGTTGTAGAAGAGGTTATAAGTTAAGGAAGTTGTGGTTTGGGGTATAGAGTTTAGGGATTTATAAACTCTTTCCTCGTAAAGCCCTAGTAATAGAAAACACGGGCATAGTCGTTTCCTCGTAAAGTTCTAGTAACGGTAGTACTAGGACTTTACGAGGAAAAAAACGCGGGCATAGCTATTTCCTCGTAAAGCATTTTCCTCGTAAGATCCTAGTAATTGTATTACTAGGACCATACGAGGGAATAAAACACGGGAATAGATATTTCCTCGTAAAGGCCTAGTAATGTTACTAGGGCTTTACGAGGAAACAAAATTCCTTATATAAACTCGAGTAATCCGATTTCTCATTTGTAGAAAACTTCTCTCTGAATTTTCTTAGGGTTCTCTCTATTTCCTAGTTAGGTGATTAGATTAGGGAATTTAGATTAGGTGGTTAGTTTAGAGAATTTAGATTAGGTGGTTAGTTTAGGTAATTTAGATTAGGTTGGTTTAGATTTTTTAACTGTTTTTTTAAATTATACGGAAATTAATGTTTTTTTTTTAATTTAGATGGTCAGACAGAGCAAGATTGCTAAGGCTAGTAAGAGGCCTCTTCAGGGGAGTCACTACGGAGATCTTTTCGGGCGTCAGTCTGGTCCCGGTTCATCTTCGTCAGCTCCCGGTTCATCTTCGATTCCGGATCCTGACGTTGTTTCCGAGCTTCTACGGCGTACCAGTTTGAGCAACCACCACCTCCTCCTCCTCCTCCACCGGTCGGGGTTCATGCCGATTTGCAGGTGTCGCCGAACGCACCCGTTGCGGTGTACACGGTGGAAGATATTTTGGCCCTTTCAGGCAGAGAAGGGTTGCCAGAGTTAGATCCTATCCGACAGGACGGCCAAAACGTATTATGGTATGTTTTAATTTATAAAAAGTTTTTTTGATTTATTTCTTAATTAACAAAATATTTACAAATTAATCTTATTAATGATTTATTTTGAGTCTTTCTAGGTTTGGTCTTGACGGATGTGTCGCAACTAGCATCACAGACTGTATCAAGGGATACTTTCCCGAGGTAGCTCCAAACTAGAAAAAGACGGCGAGCCACACAAAAAAAGACGTGGTTCAAATCGTTCGCTGTAAGTTTAATTAATAATCAACTTAATTTATTTAAAATTCTTAATATTATTGAACTAATCCGTCTCTTATTTTCTCTGGTTACAACAAAAATATCGTTGGTCTATTAAGATTCACCAGCGGGTGTAGACGGAGTTTGAGACCAAGGCAAGAGCACGATTTCTCGACATGGTCTACAACTGGAAGTGCGACGTTCAGGTATGGATTTATAAATTATAATATATATATATATATATATATATATATATATATATATATATATATAGTTTTAAAAATATTATTGACTTTAATTCTAATTATTTTAAATCAGGTGGATGGTTACGAGGATGGGAAACCCAATTGCCTCACAACAACAGTGTGGGATGGCCTCATCAGCTATTGGGGGTTGCCGGACTCGGTCAGAACCTCCCACACAAACTCCGGGTACCGCATGACCAAAGACGAGCATAGCAACACGAATATGCTTCACACCACGGGTCGAAAACCTCACGGGGGAGTTCGTCTACACATGGTAAGATGATTTTTAATAACTATTTTTATTTTTATTTTATTTGAATATTCCAAATTAATATTTAATTTTAAAAATTACTTTTAGGCTAAAGAGACAGAAGTTCTTCCATCTCTGAAAGACCTTTACGAGAGGACCCACCGGAACAAGGCTGGACAGTCTGTAGATCATGTTTCCGAGTGGATCTACAACGAGGTTGTTGCCCGAGTTGACAAACGCCAGATCCAGCTGACTCAGCAGACTGGGACTCCAGTCATATTATCCACTCTTGAAGTGGATAAGATTTACAAGGAGGTAAATAATTTGTTTTACTATTAATTTTTATTATTTATTTTAATTTTTTTTCTTACCGTTATTAATGATTTTATTTACAGATCGCCCCTAGGAAAAAGGGGCGTATCTTCAGGATTGGCTCGGTTAACGATGTCCCTGCAGCGACATCGTCTTATCATCAGGAGCAGCACGATGTCAATGCTCAGCTACGTTCGAATTTGGCTTCGCTCGCCGAGCATGTGACTTCTCTCACCGATGTCCTAGACATTTTGGCGGTTGGAAACCCGCAATTGGAGGAGATGTTGCGTTAGAGACGGGAACGCGGAGGGCTTCCAACCCAACAGCCTCCACCATCACAGTCACAGCCGGCAACCAACTTTGGAGAGGAGGAGGATTTGGCGAGCCAGGACGATTTCGTTCGGCAATTTCACGAGCACCATCCGTAGTTTTTTTTTATTTTTAATTGTATATTATGAATTTTAAAACTTAATTGTATATTATTTAGTTATTTATAAAATATTTTGTTTTTTATTTTTTATTTATAATTTGATTTTTTATTTTTTAAAAATAAATTATTTATATTTATAGTTATTTTTTTTTAATAGGGAAAAAAATATTTCGAAGCAAAATCCTCGTAAATGTTTCCAAGTAATGTACTCGTAAATTATTCTAGTAAGTTCCTCGTAATGTATTACTACGAGCTTACGAGTAAATAGGTTATTATGACATTACGAGGAAACCTTACGAGGAAAAGATAACCACGCGTTTACGAGGAAAAGTTTCTTCGTAAATTAGCTACGACCTTACAAGGAAAATGGCTTTAAGATAAACGTGTTTCGACGAACCGTGTTTCCTCGTAAGGTCCTAGTAAATGGTCATTTACTAGGAAATAACAAGGAAAACTCGTCCTAGTAATGGACGAGTTTTCTTGTAGTGATACATAGTATAGAACATTTATAAATAGTATAGCAGGAACAATTTACTCTATTTCTATTAGCTTTTATTGTTCTTAAATACTAAAACACAAAAAAAAAACTACTTACTAAATCTAAACTCTAATTACTGATCTATAAACCCAAATAGATTCTATATAATATGATGCAAATTTCTCATTATGTACTACATATAGTATGGAACATCTATAAATAGAATAGAAGAATCATTTTACTTCATTTAATTTAGCTCTTAAAATGCTTAAATACTAAAACGCAACACAAACTTGTTATTACTAAATCTAAACCGTAATCACTGATCTATAAACCCAAAAAAAGTCTATATAATATGCTGTAAATATCATATTTACTATACATAGTATGGAACATTTATAAATAGTATATCAGAAACAATTTACTTTATTTCTATTAGCTCTTATTGTGCTTAAATACTAAAACACCAAAAAAACTACTTACTAAATCTAAACCCTAATTACTGGTCTATAAACCCAAATATAATCTATATAATATGATGCAAATTTCTCATTATGTACTACATATAGTATGGAACATCTATAAATAGAATAGAAGAGTCATTTTACTTCATTTAAGTTCTTAAAATGCTTAAATACTAAAACGCAAGATAAACTTGTTATTACTAAATCTAAACCCTAATCACTGATCTATAAACCCAAACATAATTTATATAATATGCTGTAAATCATTTCTCAAACAATCTACTTGGAAGACCTAAATTGTCCATGTCAAACCTAAATAACAGAGTAAGAGGAAAATCTGTATGACAGAGTAATTCTTATATTTTATATAGAAAATAACATTTTTATACTTTAACAGAACGATCGTTGATAAAGAATGGTAGCACATAAGTTATAAATCGTTCAATACAGTCTCAAGTAGAATAGTTTGTCAATCGATTTCATCTCAAATGGAATAGTTTGAATATATAGTTTTTCTAATCTATCTCAAATAAAATATAAATAAGAGATCTCACGTAGACAAGTTGTGTTACAGATGTTATTTCATACAACAAACTATATTACTATACTATTTACTATGCATCTCCCCTAAATGCAAAATTCAGATTTAACAACGATAAAAAAACAACCGGGAAAACCCAAACCCTAAATCATCATAGATAGAGCCAAATTTTAATAACAGATCCTTATCTCCAACCGAATAGGAAAGTTAGAGCCAAATTTTAATAACAGATCTGTAAGTTTAATCTGTAAAATACATGATAAATTTATCAATTAAAGAAACCTAGTTCTCAGTAACTACGAAATAGAAGAGAAAATAACCGGAGATGAAGAGAAGGAAAGGTAAATAGCGAAAAACTTACGGTGAGTGAAGAGATCGGAGAAGAATCGACTTTGAGAAGTTGGTTTCACACAGGTTGTTGATTTAAGCCGCTGTGGAGTGATGACCGTCGACTTTGCGTCGATTTTACCACTGGAATAAAGGCTGAAGTTGATTACGACGAAGGAGAAGTGAAAATACGAGGAGAAGGAGATTGAGGAGGTGAGAAAAGTGAAGACGGTGTGGAGACGTTTTGTTTTATTTAGATATATGAAAAGAAGATATGGCCAATGGTAAGACACGTTTTACAATTTTACAGCTAATAAATATCATAAATATTTTTTTGTGTAGGTTACACCGGTTGCTGAAAAGGACAAAATAGTATTATTATAGAAATATAACGGTGTATGATTATCTGTTAGAATTATTAGTTATTTTGTCAATTATATTTGTTTGTTTGTCTATATAACCCAATTTCCCTTTATATTAAAGTAAGCCGTCGAATATATCTTTTACACCAACTTCTTCTTTATTCCGATCTTTTTTAGGCCGTCTTCGTTAGTGAACTTTGAACACATTGATATAGATAAGCCAAGTTCATTGTTTGATAGGACTTTAAAGGAACCCATCTCCAACAATTAATTTACAATTAACTTGTTCTCAAAAGCAACGCAGAAACGATGAAGGATGATCATGTTTACATTGTTTTGTTTTTCTTTTCTGTCATTTGATCACCTGTCATGTGATATGTTCTCCATATCTGTGAAGAGACTATAAGCAGTTCAGCTTTTATTTCATTCTGTTAAAGATAATCATAAATCAGAGGTAAGATACTTCTTTAAAAATCAGAGGTAAAATACATGCCGTTACTTATCACGTCTATGCCCAAAATGTTCCGATTACTAACAGTCTTCAAAAGTACTGATTATACTATCTTTAGAATTTTTGTCTACGTACGAGAACAAGACAACTAGATGACGTGTAATAGCTCAGTTGTTTGAATGAAGAGGATTGAGGATTACAGTGAGAGAGAGAGGAGGCCGTACATCTTCCGCATAATATGGAAAGAACCCAGTGCTTTTTCATCTGTACGGTTTTAAAAATAGTTTTCACAGATAAGTCAACTGGATTATCATTAGTGTATGTTACGTAAGTCAATAATTAGCACCTATCAGAAACGAATTATATGAGCACGTTAAGCATCATCCACTTTTCTGGTGAACAAGCTCCACGTTCAGTGTTGCGTGAAAATTGCTGTCATTTGAGCGGCTACTTTATGAATTAAACATTTGTGGAAATTTACAAAAAAAAAGAGCCCAGATTATTCACACTGAACAATAGTAATCTTTTTAACCCACAACTTTTGACTCTAATCTATTCACACCCATTTACTTTTGAATATAGCCACTTTTTGTTTTGAATATAGCCACTTGAAGTAAAGTCTATACTAGGGTTTTCTTCACTCCAGAATCCCCTATCTACGCAATCCAAATCAATTGAAAAGCCAATCTGAAAGCGTATCTGAATCTTTCAGTTTGTCTCGTTCGTTCGTTGTAGTATTTTTCTATATTTGTCAAATTATAACCTGAACCAGACAAAGCATATATATATATATATATATATATCATAAAAAAGTATATTGAGAATGTGTAGGTTTCGATCCGTTTGGTATATAGATCTTAATTAAACGTCCGAAAGAATAAATACTATTTTCGAATCCATGCTAACTATCATAAAAATTAATCAACGTACAAATTACTGGTTAAGCAACGGAGTTCCAAGAAGAAGACGAAATCCATTTTAGGCAATAGGATAGATCATTAAGTTTTTTTTAATGATTTTTTAAAAATTAAAATGAAATAGACCATCTTAATTTGCTTAAAAATAGGCCCTAGGCTGTTTGCATTCTTTGTTCAACATATATATGATGCTTTGAAATCTACCAAGTTGCAACTAAGATGAGCCAAATGAACATCAAATAGAATATAAGAAAGTCAATGAGCCATTACTCAAGTTATGAAAGATCGATTGAGAATTTGTTTTTATTTGACATTTCCACAAGATTTGAGGTTCATAACCTATACACATTGGACTTTAACAGTTGCATGCCTTCCCTACATGTGAAAACAATAAAACAAAAGCATTACCATCAATACTTTGATTTGGCCTTTACATTAATAATGGTTAGTTCTAATACCTGAGAGGTTATATTAAAAAGGTTAAATCATATTATTTTTTGGTAATGCTTTTAGTTTTACTAGGAAACCACCCCGCGCGTAAACGCGCGGGAGAAAAGATGTTTTTTTTTTAAAGTAATTTTTATATAATTTATATTTGTTAGTAAATCATTTTGAATCATTTAATAAACTAATTATTTTGTACGAAGATTAATACTTAAAAAATAATCTTATATAATAGAAGAGTGAAAATATAATTTGTGTTTGAAAATGTATAAATTTAAATGTTATGTGTTTAGTATAGTAATATTAAGTAAACTTTAATATTAAAGTCACAGTCATTTTCTTTTATCTTTTTATATATGAGAAGACAAACTTTTAAAATTTGTTGAAATGATGGAACAGTTTAAATCTTTTAATTAAATAATATAATATGTTTTAAAACACTGTAATTATCATGCAAAGAACGACATTTTTAAATCTATGAGGCTTAGTACCTCCATACAAACTGGGTTAGAAATACAAAAAAAAAATGGACTTTATCAGAAGTAGAATAAGAGATTACACAAAAAAATTTAGGTTGTTTTCTTACAGCCATATTGGTTTGGATATGGTAGTTTAGTTTCACTGAAACTAAATCTATTAATTTATTTTTTTGCAGACACCACATTAAATTTTTAAAGATCGTATAAAACTATATAATGAATCAAACATTATATTCAAGAGTACTAAGAATCATACCTATATTAGAAAAAAACACACATAAATTTTCTTAAAAAATTGCATCTGTAAAACGTTCTATTTATAGTAATCTGAAAAGGTACATTGATAGATTATCAAGAGTTGTGTTTTGTTTTAAAATGAATATTTTCAAGAGTTGCGAGGAAAAAAAAGTTCAACCAAATACATTTTCAGGACCATTAGATAGAACCATAATAATTACAACCACGAGACTGAAATTCTTCAAAAAAAATTTAAAAAATCAAGAATAAGGGAAAAGTATGACTCTTCAAATTAAAGAGATGTGTTGTTTGAAAAAAAAAAACTGCTCATAGCAATTTTAGTTTAAGTATAAAAAAATTATTAAGACCAATAGAAGAAAAAAAAACAATTATAACCAAAGATTGTAATCCTTCAAATATGAAAAAGTATGACTCTTTCATGTAAAAAGATGTGTTGTTTGAAAAGAATATATGTTAATGCCATAAATATCGTATGTCTAAAAAATATTTCTTAGGACAATTGCATGAAAAACAAAACAATGGTTGAAAAATTGTATCTTTTCATAATAAACTGAAATATATTAGTTTAAAAGTTGCATCTTTCATTATAAAAAAAAATTGTGTATTTTCAAAAAAAAAAATTGTTGAAAGGTTGTATCTTTTCATAAGAACCGAATTATATTAGTTTAAAAGTTGCATCTTTTCATTATTAAACAAAGTTTATGTTTCAGATAAAATAGTTTAAAAGTATTTAAAAGAGAGTATAAGAATTGTGTCTTCTCAAAATAACAATTGTTGAAAGGTTGTATCTTTTCATAAAAAAAGAACTTAAATATATTAGTTTAAACATTGCATATTTTCATTATAAAAATAATTTTGTATTTAAAAAAAAAATCTATTATTTTAAAAGTTGCATAAAAATTTTATTTGGACCATTATATGAAAAACAAAACAATTGTTGAAAGCTTGTATCTTTTCATAAGAACTGAAATATATTAGTTTAAAAGGTGCATCTTTTCATTATAAAAACAATTGTGTCTCAGAAAAAATAATTTAAAAATATTTAAAATAGTTATAAGAGTTGCTTCTTCTCATAATAAAAATCTACTAGTTAAACAATCTTGATTAATTTCAAAGGCTGTGAATGCCGAATAAAAAGAAAATTGAGACTCTTTATAAAAATGTCTATAAGTGTGAAAGGTTGAAAATACAAAATAAAATGAAAAGTTGTGTCTATTTAAAGAACTGAAATAGAATAGTTTTAAAGATTGTGTATGTTTTCATAAGAACTAAATTATATAAGTTTAAAAGTTGCATCTTTTTATTATAAATAGAATAGTGTTTTTTATAAAATAATTTCTATTATTTTTAAAATTGCATCTTTTTCAATATAAAAAAATTTTGTGTCTCATAAAAAATAGTTTAAAAGTATTTAAAAGAGGTTGTAAGAATTGTGTCTTCTCATAATAACAATTTTTGAAAGGTTATATCTCTTCATAAAAAATGAAATATATTAGTTTAAAAGTTGCATCTTTTCATTATAAAAACAATTGTGTCTCAGAAAAAATAATTTAAAATATTTAAAATATTTAAAATAGTTATAAGAGTTGTGTCTTCCCATAATAAAAATCTACTAATTATAACAATCTTGATTAATTTAAAAGTCTGTGAATACCAAATAAAAAAAAATTGAGACTCTTGTGAATGTCAAATAAAATAAAAGTTGTGTATCTTAATAAAAAATCCCAATTAATTCTAAAAGTTATGAATGTCAATCAAGATGAAATGGTGTGACTCTTAATAAAAATATCAATTAATGTGAAATGTTGTAAATGTAAAATAAAATGAAAGTTATTTCTGTTAATAAATAAAATGAAAGGTTGTGTCTCTTAATAAAATAAAATGAAAAGTTGTGTCTCTTAATAAATAAAATGAAAGATTGTGTGTCTTAATAAAAATACCAATTAATTCTAAAGTTGTGTATCTTAATAAAAATCTCAATTAATTCCAGAGGTTGTGAATGCCAAATAACATGAAAAGTTGTAATTCTTAATAAAAACGTCTATTAATGTGAAATATTGTAAAGACAAAATAAAATGGAAAGTTGTGTCTCTTTAAAAAAAAGAAGGAAAAGTTGTGTTTCTTAATAAATAAAATGAAAGGTTGTGTATCTTAACAAAAATCTCAATTAATTCTAAAGATTGTGATGCCAAATAGAATAAAAAGTTGTGTATCTTAATAAAAATCACAATTAAAGTGAAAGGTTGCGAATGCCAAATAAAATGAAATGTGGAGTATTTTTGAAAAATATATTTTATGATTTGTTATATACCCTTAAAAGTGTCTTTTAAGGAAACAAATATATAATTAACCTTCTCTGATTATTTTTATATTTAATTTTAAAATGGTTTGCATTTAAATTTGGCATACAAACTTTATAAAGTAGTTCCATAATTTGTTTAACACGATACACCTTGGATTGTATATTCATTTCTATAGGTGTGTAGTATTTACCATCAGGAGTCATGTCTTTCTATTTTTCAAAAAAAAAAAAAATTGATGTTAGTGTCTATGTGCTTTCATTACCATATATATGAATGTATATATTTTTATACTTATTACAAGGTACAATAGAAATTTAAGGCTGTTTCATATACACTTCTTTTTGAGCAATCGATCCATATCATGGATCATAGTCCATAGCACCCGACCATGAACAGTATGTTTACCACTCATGATGGCTCGGCCTTAACTCTAATGACTTGCATCCATAAGTATCAATGAATTATGTTCGTTCACTTTTGGTAACATTATGTTCGCACCCTTTCGGTGATGTTATATTCACACCTTTTTAATGACGTTACATTCTCACCATTTTGGTGATGTTACATTCGTACCCTTTCGGTGACGTTCCATTTCCACCCTTTCGGTGACGTTACATTCACACCTTTTCGATCCCGAACCACTCGCACCCTTTCGGTGCCGAACCATTCGCACCCTTTCGGTGCCGAACCGTTCGCACCCTTTCGGTGCCGAACCGTTCGCACCCTTTCGGTGCCGAACCGTTCGCACCTTATCGGTGCCGAGCCGTTCGCACCCTTTCGGTGTCGAGCCGTTCGCACCCTTTCGGTGCCGAACCGTTCGCACCCTTTCGGTCCCGAACCGTTCGCACCCTTTCGGTCCCGAACCGTTCGCACCCTTCCGGTCCCGAACCGTTCGCACCCTTTCGGTCCCGAAACGTTCGCACCCTTTCGGTGCCGAACCGTTCGCACCCTTCCGGTCCCGAACTGTTCGCACCCTTTCGGTCCCGAACCGTTCTTTCGGTCCCGAT
>CAKOAT010467376.1:75839-204723 GCA_932364175.1 Eruca vesicaria subsp. sativa
CGTTCGCACCCTTTCGGTCCCGAACCGTTCGCACCCTTTCGGTCCCGAACCGTTCGCACCCTTTCGGTCCCGAACCGTTCGCACCCTTTCGGTCCTGACACGTTCGCAACCTTTCGGTACCAACATGCTCACACCCTTTCGGAACCAATACGTTCGCAAACTTCCGGAACCGACACGTTCGCACCCTTTCGGTCTCGACACGTTCGCACCCTTTCGCTACCGACACGTTCGCACCCTTTCGGTACCGACACGTTCGCACTCTTTCGGTACCGACACGTTCGCACCCTTTCGGTCCCGTCACGTTCGCACCATTTCGGTTTCGATACGTTCGCACCTCTTGGGTCACGGCATGTTTGTATTTCTTGGTTCATGACACATTTGTACATCTTGGATCACGACATGTTCATACCTCTTGAATCACGATACGTTCATACCTCTTCAGTCACGACACATACAAATATTATCTTCTAAAAAGTCAATATTAATATTTAAACTTATGAAAATGTATAACAAATATGATTGTGGCTATTAAAATGAAATATATGCATTTTTAGTGAAGAGTTATTAAATATTTGATGATATCATCAATCGAAAAAAATTTTTTTGGTCCATTAGATCTTAAAATCAAATTAACTATGACCATTGGATTAAAAAAAATTTTTCCTATAAAAAATGCTGATGTCAGTTTCAGTTTGCTATTATATATAGATTGTTTTCCCATGTAGGGAGTATATAACGATCTTTCTAGACTTTGATTTATAACGATCCTAAAGTTAAATCTTAATCTGAAAAAATGTAGCAAGTGTATATAACAATGTTTGATTTCGATTTTATGACACTAAGTAGTTATAATCTTGTACAATTAGAAACATAAACAGGACAAAACACTTGTAATATGTTATTTTGAGAATTATTTTAGGACATCTAACCATTTGACGGATATTATAACACTTAGAAACCATGTACTTTAAAGAACTATTTGTTACAATACTAACGAAGATTTAAGAAAGTCAACTTATCATTTCGTTTCAGAGTGAGCAATGAGGATAACCTATGAGCTAGACAATATATATACATAAAGTTCAGAAACGTTAGGGCATATATATAAAGTTTAGAAAAGTCATTGGGCATTTTTGTAGGGGCTTATACTAAGGTTGTAAGTGGTGACAAATAGGAACTGTTATTTATGGAATTTAATGGAATGGAATGAGTATTACACTTGTTCCAAAACTTAAATTTTTTTCTCGAATAATATGGAATATTTTGGAATGAAATGGAATACACATTCCGTTTTTCATTGTACCTCGTATGTCTTTTTTGGATCGCAAAGGCATTAAACAGTTCTAAAATTTTTATTCCAAAACAATTGCATTCGAGTTGCACCTAAGATAATAATGATTTCATTTGGTGAGTCGACCACATGAAATGCTCAAGAGACATTTTAAATCGTTAAAGACATTTTGACGCTTTTTGCCATCATTGATGTGTACGGCCGTAGGCCTTTTTAGCTATTGCTAGTGGCGTGCCAACTGTCAACCTTCGTATCTCTATCACCACCAATTTAGAACAATTTCACATAATTCGTATTCGTTTTATACAACCTGCCCAATCTTTCGAAAAACTTTTGCGAAATGAAACGTTTTTCTTATGATATTTTACTCAAATCATTTTTTTTTTGTTAAAAAGTTGTACTTGATTCATAGGAAAAGCTTGAAAGGAAACGATCAATCAAACAAAAATGTAAGTATTGACTTTGCGGAAGTTGCTTGACAAAACCTCACGACTTCTGTATCAAAATACCTAAATCAGAAAGGATTAGATTTTTTTCGGGCTAGTAAATGCACTTATAAATTCTTGCATAGCGTATGTGAAAGGCAAAACTCAAAATATAAATGTAGTACGTACACGTATGCAAACGTACGTAATGATCAATCACGTAATACCAGCTACATTATGCATAAATAATATGTTTAGCTCTCTCAAAGATGCCTTTACTCCGCAATATATAATTTTGTTTTTAATCACAATTCGGAATTAACGTTCTCTTCTATTACTCACATCTCATCTTTGGACCGACCTAACCCTACCCACCATATGAAGTTGATATTCCCTCTGGCTCTATAGTCTATATAAGTTGCATTTCTCAATATCCCAATGCACCAACAACACAAGAAAGAGTAATAAACCTTCTCACCCAACTCAAGGTCTTTCATCTTACTCTCAACATCTAAATGGCTTCTAATGAAGAAGGCTCTATTGGAACCTCCTTGCATGGAGTCACCGCAAAGGAACAAGTCTTCTCCTTTTCTGCCGATGCTTCATCCCAAATTGTCCCATCAGACGATCCAACGGCTAAATTCGCTCTTCCCGTTGATTCAGAACACCGAGCCAAAGTGTTCAACCCACTCTCATTTGCTAAACCTCACATGAGAGCCTTTCACTTAGGATGGGTCTCATTCTTCACTTGCTTCATCTCAACCTTCGCCGCTGCACCATTAGTCCCCATCATCCGTGACAACCTCGACCTCACCAAAACCGACATCGGAAACGCAGGAGTCGCCTCCGTCTCCGGTGCCATTTTCTCAAGGCTAGCCATGGGAGCGGTCTGCGACCTTCTCGGTGCACGGTATGGAACCGCCTTCTCGCTCATGCTAACCGCTCCAATGGTCTTCACAATGTCGTTTGTGACCGGCCCGGTCGGGTACTTAGCCGTTCGGTTCATGATCGGTTTCTGCCTCGCCACGTTCGTGTCTTGCCAGTATTGGACAAGCGTCATGTTCAACGGGAAGATCATAGGACTAGTGAACGGCTGCGCCGGTGGGTGGGGAGATATGGGAGGTGGAGTGACTCAGCTACTCATGCCAATGGTATTCCACGTCATCAAGTTGGCCGGAGCCACACCGTTCATGGCTTGGCGCATAGCCTTCTTCGTCCCTGGCTTTCTTCAAGTGGTAATGGGCATTCTCGTCCTCACTTTCGGCCAAGATCTCCCTGATGGTAACCTCAGTACCCTTCAGAAGAGTGGTCAAGTCTCTAAAGACAAATTCTCCAAGGTATTTTCCTACATAAATTGATATATATATATATATATATATATATGTTTCTCGTCTCATTTTCCTGATCGAGAACACTATGAGTGGTGGCACAAGCACCCGTAGTAAAATTGATATTCACAATTTTATAGATAAAAACATTAAATTTTATTGTGGATCAGATGGTAAAACTCAGCCTATGCACCCATAATATCCTGATTTCAAACTTCTTGAACACATTTTATTTTTATTAATCCAAAATGCACCCACTCTATATCTCCCCTAGATTCGCCCTTGCACATAGTCATAGCACTTTATGGTAAGTTTCAGTTGTTACAAAATTTGTGAATATCTTTTAAAGTTTAACATTATTGCAACAAATAACAATGGCCTAGCACCAAACTTCCATTGTGTCTTAATGGTTTTTTGTTTTGTTTTAGGTTTTCTGGTTTGCTGTGAAAAACTACAGAACATGGATTTTATTTGTCCTTTATGGATTTTCCATGGGAATTGAATTAACTATCAACAACGTTATCTCCGGTTATTTCTTCGATAGGTTTGATTTTCTTTCTTGGTTATACACAAATGATGATATTTACTTACTTCTAACACAAGTAACAACAACTTTTGTTTTCTTGTTCTCCACGGATCAGGTTTAACCTAAAACTTCAAACAGCCGGTATTGTAGCCTCCAGCTTCGGAATGGCAAACTTCTTCGCCCGTCCCTTCGGTGGCTACGCTTCTGATGTAGCAGCCCGGCTCTTCGGCATGAGAGGCCGGTTATGGATCCTATGGATCTTCCAAACCGTGGGAGCTCTCTTTTGCATCTGGCTAGGTCGTGCTAATTCACTTCCCATAGCAATTTTGGCAATGATACTTTTCTCAATTGGTACACAAGCCGCTTGTGGAGCCCTCTTCGGGGTTGCACCTTTCGTCTCGCGTCGCTCTCTAGGGCTCATATCAGGACTAACTGGCGCGGGAGGAAACTTCGGATCCGGTTTGACTCAACTGCTTTTCTTCTCGAGTTCTAGGTTTAGTACAGCGGAAGGACTCTCGTTGATGGGTGCTATGGCGGTTTTGTGCACGCTCCCGGTTGCGTTTATACATTTTCCGCAATGGGGAAGCATGTTTCTGAGACCGTCGAGGGATGGAGAGAGATCCAAGGAGGAGTATTATTACAGCTCTGAGTGGACAGAGGATGAGAAACAACAAGGGTTGCATGAAGGAAGTATCAAGTTTGCTGAGAATAGTCGGTCTGAGAGAAGCCGGAAAGTAGCTTTGGCTGACTTTCCGACACCAGAGAGCGGAACTCTGACTAATGTTTGAAGACAAATCACAAGAGATGTGTCCTTATAATCATTTTAAAGTTTCAAATTCGTGTCATAGTGTATATCTAATGGTTGGCGATCGATGAGTTCGGTATTTAGTATATAAGTTATTGTAATCTCGTATCAGTGAAAGGCAAAGAGTACCCAACTAGCTCGTTTTCCTGCAATTAGAAGCATTTTTCAATGAGATCTGTATGTCAAGGGAAAACAAGAACAAAAGTTCATAATGAAATTCTAAGAGTGCACATGAAGAAAACTTTATGCAAACGAACACTAAGGAAAAATCAATTTAAAGAGTGAGTAAGTCTCAAAGAAACAGATCACACCACCCACAAACGAATCCGAACAGAGTGATCGAGTATGAGAAGCTTCAAAACCGATGCTGATCTTTGAGTAAAGACAAATTTTTCAAAACAAAGTTACCTACGGTTGCTTCTGTTTCAGCTAAATTACGAACCAACCAAGGATGACTTCTTGGCTTTTCCATAAGGGGGTAAGACTTCAAATCAGAGCAAAGAAATCGAAGTCACGAGCTTCACATCTTTAGCACTTTCCACAAAACAGTGACTTGACTTCATCTTCAATCATCAAGTCCAGCTTTAGCCTTCAGGTGCTTCTTAAAGTCCATAACGTCACCGTTCCATTTAGTGAGGCACTGCTTCTCACACACCCATATCTCATGCGCCACTTAGTTGATCAGCCTGAAGTCGTGACTCACCAGCTTAAGTCTTCAGTTGCGTATCCCATTTAAGGTGCTTTTTTATATTAGAGGCCGAATATATGATGGGTAAAGGTCCAGAATTCGCCTAAATTCTTATACTAGCGACTAGGCCCATTATGTATTTTTGTTGATAAAGTTTTGAATTCTTTTATTTAAGACTAGGGGAGGTCCGCGCTACGCGCATGATATGATTTTTTAATAATATTTTTTTATCCATATAAAATGTTTTTGACTTTTTAGGGCATCTCTGACCATAACACCAAATTTAGTGTTGAAATTACACTAAATTTGGTGTTTTGGTGTTAACCTTTTTTTTCATCTACAACCATCACACCAAATCCTACACCAAAACAATATTATATTATTAATTTGTTTGTTTTGATAATTAATACACTTTTTCTTTATAACTGACTACTTATATTTATCAAATTTAGTTTTTTTATATCTATTAATTAAAATTTACTAATTCATTTTTATGTTTATTTATATATGTTATTTTTTCTTTTAGTTAATTTGTATACTTATTTATTTATTCCATAAAACTATTCTTCAAAACTAAAATTTACATATTTAAAATGATTTTTTAAAAAATTTAATGTAATTGATAATACTCATTTAATTATATTATTAATTAAAAATATCAATACAATAATAGTTTAAAGCTTTAGTAATGTGAAAATATAAATAAAACATAGAAATAATATGATATATTCTTTTTAACTATAAATTAAAACTAATTAAAAAATTAATCTATTTATAATTAAATTAAAGAAATAAAATACATTATTTTAAATTAGGCGTGATGAATAGTGTTACACCAAATTTGGTGTAACACTATTCACTCTATATCAAATTTGGTGGGATGGTGTAATTTTTAGTGTTTCATTGGAGATGAGACACTAAAAATTTGGTGTTTTGGTGTCCCATTGGAGTTTACCTTATACTTGATGTATCTGTAAAATAATTGATTTGCCTTTGATGAAACGTGTGTTTTTTTTTTTTTTGATATGTCTTAGGTTCGTCCTTCAATATTTGATTGATAGTTTGAAAAAAAAACTGGTGTTTTGTGTAACACTGATATTTTGATTCTTGAAGTTCAATATTATTGGAACGGTGTTTTAAATACATGGCCTTATTTAATATACTTCATGGGTGGTACCTGTTAACCGTTCATATCATATTCAGATTTGGGATTCTTTGGTTTTCTTAACATGTATATTGTTCTTCTTTTTAATTTGTTATAAAAATTGTCAATTTTATATTGTATCATATTCGTCGATCTTATTCGTGCATGCGTACAGAAGTTGAAGCAGAGTTATGGGCTCTTTTTTGGGCGGTGAAATGTATGCATAATCTTCGTTTCTCAAATATAATCTTCGAAACAGCGTCTGAAAGCCTTTATGGAGTTATCACAAATCCAGATAACAACAATATCTTCAGCCATATATGCCACAATATCAGATTTCTACTTGCACGGATAGATTGTTGGAGTGTAAACCATGTCCGTTCCGTCCGCAATGAGTCAGCAACGTCAATTACGGTGAGTGTCACTCGTGATTTGCGCCACCAATCTTATATCGCTCAAGGAGGTCCAGTTTGGCTTCATCATCTACTTGCTTTGGAGGCTCAAGTGTAGAAGGCTTTGGTGAGATTTCCCTTTTTTTCTCTCTTGGTGTTTATTGACACTTATCTTTTTCATGTTCTTTCTTTGTATGTTATGAAACCATGTCGGCTCGAACTTTTATCAGTGTTAAAAAAAATATATTGTATCATATTAGTTCTTTTTGAAAGTGTGAGTTCTTTACTAACATTTTGTTGTAATATATTTATTTCTTGATGTAACACTTGTATTTATGTAATGTTAACTGGTGGGTTCTAATTTAGTTTGGTTTAAACCACTTGATTAATGATTTCTTACAATTTTGTTTTATTTTTTTCGTCACTCTGATTTGGAACATAGTAAATCACCTTCTAATATGAGAAAATAGTAATGTGAAATAATATTTTCTAAACAGAGGAAAATACCATAGATAAACTTTATTTATGATACATTAGTAATACGAAACTGGTGTATTCCGGAAAATGTGAATAAAAGAAGTCAAGTATGCGTATTTTTTTAATTATTATGTATGTTTGTTTCTTATATGAAAGTTTTAATATCTATTATTGATGACATAATTCTAACTCATTTGGTATTTTTAATTATTGTTTAAAAGGGTCTGATTTATGTATTATTTGTTATCATATGCCGTCATTGTTTGGGTCGATCGGTGTTGTGAAGTTGACCTTCTTTAACTCCGTTATAACATAATTCTATGGCTGGGAAGTATACAATATGTATGTGTGTGAAGATTATTATTTTTTTTTGAAAAAAGGCTATGTGTGTGAAGATTATTACAAACATATTTTATTATATTTTTCTTCTCAATACCTTAGTTTTCCTAATGTGATACAAATATTGGGACTTTTAACGATTTGGAAACGATGGCGTTTGGATGGTGTGAGACGGTGCGTTTTGGAAAAATATTCCTGGTTTTAATGTTAAATTTAAGAGGCGATCACAATGTCGGTGTATAAATTGCTTTGGCTTTTTTGGTTTGGTTTGTTAACCTTATCTAATTATAAGTTTAACTATGCTGAGTAATGGAGGATTTCCATGGACCACAATATATCGAAGAGTTAACATGATCAAGATGCATAAGCATTTGTTTTTATTTTTTATTTTTTAAAAATCTGCATAAAAATCCTTACAATTTCAAGACGGATGACAATTAAAAATGTTATGAGTGTATCATACGTTTCGTGACTCGAAAGGAACCCTTCCTGTTCCTTTATTCAAACATAATCTCACCGTTAAAGTAAACCTTGAGAGGAAGGGAAACCTGTTTGTTCACTGGAATCATTGATGCTGGTCAGTAGCGTAACCGAAGATAGCGTAAACATGAAATGTAGACTTTTTTTTCTTCTTACCTGAGTCACATGGAGGTCCCCGAATATCTCTTAGGACTCGTAAATGTAAATGTTCTGTAAAGACAGGAACATCATTTCATAGTATCAAACTATCATCACCTAATCAACGACTAACTCCTTCAGATTAGTTTTCTCCACTAAGCCATAAGGGTCACAAAGTCAAACATTGGAACGTAAAACAGAGAAACCACATCACTTATGTATTTGTAAATTAAAAGTCTTTTTTCAACCTAAAAGCCAATATTTTTTGGAGAACACTTACAAAGTTTTTCTTCAGGAATTAAAGATGATCAAACCACAAATCTTCCTAACTGTTACCGACATCATTTCTCCAAAAAGATCAAAACTTTGGAACAAAAAAAAGTCTCACTAAGACAATCTCAAATTTTAAATTGCCTGATTAGTGATAAACGCCAGATTCGTTCCAACAGATACAGATAAAAGAGAAACTTTTCCTAGTTTCATCAAGCAACTGCTGGAAAAAGAAAAAGTGAGGAAGCCAAAAAAAAACACTTTGTTTTATGTGTGTTGAAGATGGAGTATTGTTTTTCATTCTGTAGATTTTTTTGATCGTGATGGTCGCTTTTCTTTCTTCTTTTAGACGTTCTTTTAGTTTATGCTAGAGTGCCACTCTTAAATTTACTGTTTGATAAACCATTTATACAGTTTTGTTCATTGGTGAAAAACAATCAACTTTAAACTATTGTCCTGTTTATAGCTCACTAAATGAAATTCACTCTCGTGGAAAAAGTAGCATTAATCTTATTATTCAATAGTCAAAGCCAATAACATTTATTCTCCTTTGGCCAAAAAGATGACAATAATCCGGACATGAAAATGTTTTGGTTTAGTGGATTTTGATTGAATAATCCTCAATGTAGCTTGATGCCAGCTTCCCTGTCAGAATCGATCACAGCTTAGACTTTACCATGATGCATCTACTCTTTCTTCATGTGAATAGTAAGAGCTGGAATATCTTTCATCAAGAGCCTTTCACCAAGGAATATCTAATTTTAACATTACATCATAGCACATCTGATCTCTTCCCATCTTTCTTCTCTTGCCTATTGGAACCACACAACAACCAATCGAGAATCTTGTTCACTCGTTTTAGATGCTTGATCTCACGTTCAGACGGCTTTCCAGCTTCTCTCCCAGTGACTTATCAGCCCGGTCACACATCGTTAGCCAATCAGTGTCAAAAATGTTAAAAAAAAACTTCACAAATTTGTTTTAACTGTTTAAGGCTCAAGGAAAGATACAATGACAGTAAAAGAAAATTTTCAGATTATATAGTAAGATATCCAGATGCTGAGGAATTCATGAGTGATGGGAAGGGTGGGTCTGACAGAGCATCAATCCATCGACCGATTAAAATTTCTTGCCTGAAGTAGAAACCAACTATAAAACAATAAACATGTAAATGTATTGAATATCACCAAAATGAAAATATTAAAAAAAATGTGTACTTCTGGTGTGAAGGAACGTATCTATCTTCAGGCTCCTTGAAGCTGTTCTCTTTCTCAATAATACACTGCAAAACAGATTTTGAACTTTTAGATCATATGTTTTCTTGTCTGAACAATCCTTAGGAAACTGAAACCGATTTGAATTCAATTTTGAATTGATTACTGACCCTCTCACGTTTTCTATAGCAGACTGCATGTGAAGTTAGATACTTCTCTGCCGAACCGGGTCATAAGGGAAGTAGTTAACCTGCACCAAACCACATCTTGTAAGAAAAATATATTCTAGCTTCGTGGTTTCATAAGCTACTTGCCTGGTCCCTTGTGAAGTTAGTTATAACTGCTTCAGACTATACACATAAATACTAAAGCCCTTGTTTTCTTACCACCAGCACTAAAAATTTGCTCACCCGCAGATATCAGAACCGGGTTTTCTGCACCAACAATCTATAAACATATAAAACGCATGTAAAACTCTCGTTTTCAGACACGATTTCAAAGTAAAAATGATACCGAGTACTAACCAGTTTCAGGCTCTGTAGATAATCAACCACTACCTCAAACAGATTCTCCAAATATATTGGATTTTTGACTCTTAACTTAGATTGATCATCACTATTTCATCTTCACCAAGACCTGCACATTCATCATTGTTCTCATCATAAACCATCAAACTCCAGAGTCAAAACAGAGTAATCATTCAATTACTTAACCAAATGAAACAAAGCAATCATTCAATTCATTGTTTTAAGAAAAAACTAAGAAATGATACCAGCGATCATCTCCTTGGGTTTCACCGGAATCGCTCTGCAACTCCCTGAATCGCGACGGAGAAATACCAAGTTTCTATAAAACATAGTGGTGAGGGGGGGGGAGCGAATCAATGCGATCGAGTCGCCGTCGCAGGATGATGAGAGACAAACTTCGTTTCTTCGGCAGTTGCTGATACATCAGAAGCAGGAATGTCGCCTCGTTTCTCCTTGCCGTCGCAAGAAGATGATAACCAGATTTCGTCTCTTCGCTAAGGCGTATTAGGGTTAGAGTGTTGATGCAGGCTGAAACCAGTACAAACATTAAGCCCACATACGTCATCAAGCCCATCACGAAGTAAATAAAACGATGATTCTCCTCCACGGCGAGGATTCCGGGCCTCCCAGAACCGGAGGAGGCTGACCTCGACGGTGGAGGAGCAACGCCCAGATTTCAGGTCAGAGAAAAAAACCTAGACATAGCCATGAGAACGAAAAACTATTTAGATTAGTGAGAAAAGAACTGGAATGATGATGAGAATGGGAAGGAAGAACCTCTATATATATACAGATCTCCACCGACTATGAACAGATAAGAGAGTATTGATTAGATATCGTGGGGGTGTGTTTAATTCTCGAAGCAATCAGAAACATATGAGAAGGAAACGGAATCGACGATGAAGCGAGGAGATGAGTGGTGTGTCGTCTATGGCGGCTGCTTTGCGTAGAAGGGAAAGAATCCTATTTGGGAGAGAAGACACAGAAACACGGGCCGTATTGTTTATTCAGAGGCCCAAGTAAAATTAAACCCGAGGCCCATTTTGCTCAAACACGTGTCAGGTTGCTGGGGATATATTTAGTGACGTGGCAAAGGCTAGAGGGAGTGAACATTTCTTTATATATATAGATATATATATATCAATGTTTACCAATGTTGTATCTTGATCTTCTGCTTAATATGGATTCTTGGTTCACGCATCTTTCTGGTGATATAGAATGGGCTCAATTAGCTTCGATGAAACGTAGTTCTAAGTATAACTGTGAAGAAGAGATTAATTAGGGCAAAAGAAAAATATGAAGGGTTGCATCAGAAAGTGGAGGCATTACTTGTATGAATGTGTCGGAAACGGTATAGATAGTTTTAGATAAATGTAATTTGCATCGGCGTTTAGTTTAATCCTTTCTTCTCCCATAGATCTTTGGTGTTAGTGTGGTTTCTTTACAGTTCAAGTGATATTTAACAGTTGTGTTCTGTTTACCTGTCTAGTGCAAGCCACAATCTTTAACAGTCCCACATAAATAAGAAACTCATCCTCGAAGATGATCATGAACATGATTGGTCTTATCGATCCGTCAGCTTTCTATTTCATCTCGTAGATAGACTGTAGAATGTACTCAGGTCCACGAGTATACAAGTTGGGAATAGTTATTCCTTGTAAAGTGTAAAATAAATAAAAGCTGGTTCTACTTGGAAATTGAAAACTCCCGTACAAGTAGATGGATTGTTGTTTCATTTGATATGATGTATCATCTAGATCTTCATCATTTCTTTACCTTTGTAATTTTTCATAAATATATATATTCATGAAAAAAACGCCTGTGCAATTTTCAGATTAGTGATGCAAAAAATGTTTTTTTTTTGTTGATAAGATGATGCAAAAAAATGTTTATCTAAATTTTTGGTGTGTGCAACAAAAATATTGTTCACCAAAAATTGTTTTCACAATGATAAATGTGTCACTCTTGCTCCCTAAACTTGATTTTCGAGAATAATGACGGGATATTCGTTGTAATCTGATTCTGTTTTTTTTTTGTTAATGTGTCACTAATGATCTTACTTTCAACGTCTTGTCGGTTATAGAGACATGCACATAACTAAACCGAATTTGTAGATTATATAGTTGAACCTAGAAAAATGTAATTAGTGGAAAAATAAAATGTCAGCATTTTCTAGTTTAAAAGTTACGATAGGGTTTTTGTTTCCTCTCTATATCTTCCAGCATACAAAATTGTTGATACTTTTTAATTTTATTTCATCATTTTTTTTTATTAATTTTGACATATCTTCGATCAATAAAAGATTCAAAATAATCTTCAAAAAGAAATATAATCCATAGATAAACTTATTTAGATATTTAAATAGACGTAAAAACATGATTCATATTTGTGTAAGTGTCCAGAAACAATATGAACTAATTTCATATAGCTCCAGATGGATCGAATCAAAAACGTGCTAACGTCCTAATTCGTCCCCTTATCACTCGATGACTTTATCCCGAAATATCTAAAATTTATATTATTGTTTTTCTTCTAACGGATATGTGAATTGTGATATTAATAAATGATTTTTTTGTTCCAAAATAGTTTTGCTAGTTTGAAATATCACGCATGTTTGTGTTTGGAGAATTGTTATACAAAGTTTTTCTCTTTTATCATAATCAAGTGTTATTTAACTTGTTATTTAATTTTAAGAAGAAAAATTGATTTGTTATTTTAGAACTTTTAAGCATAGAAAGATTAAAATTAAAATTGTATGTGTTAGATTCTCATTGTTTATGATGTTTGTTAATGTAAATTATGTATTGGATGATACCACATATGTACACATTCATGTTTTCACTATAATTGGATGATAGACTAGTACTCAAACAGAAAAGAAAAACGGATTCATTGACTCATATTTGTCAAGTCAATGGAAATCGTCTGATCTGGGAGGAAGATTCAACCAAACCGTCAATTGGGTTACGTCTCCGTATAAAATTTAATGTCTTCATATTGGATTGAAATGTTTTGTCCATCGAAGAAGAGAGTTCGTCGTCCTTATCATCATCATTCACTCATTCTAATAGAACTTTGGACATTAGTGTATAAATCTTAAGCAAATCATATAAATCTTATACAAATAATACCAAAGTAGAGAAAAAAATGTGAACATGAAGAAAGAAAAAAGGGCAAAAGGCAAACCATTGACTCCTATATAAAAGCCACATGTCTTTCTCTTTTCTTTTTTAATTTGACATGATTATTGTTTTCTCTCGTTGTGGGTCTCATCATTCCCTACTTGTGCAAGAAGGTGTTGTGAATAGAGTCTATATTATGTTTACTTATGTGTCTACTACATAAGTCGGTCAGAAGTTTGCGGAGTAGTGATAGTAGTTCTGTAGTTCAAGAACGAGAATTTAAATGAATCAAATAGATTGAAAGTGATTTTTGTAGTGCTCACTACATTGAAATATTTGATGGTATTCTTATTGTATACGTTTCAAAGGACAACAACAATCGAATGGATATTCATTATAGAAGTTGCAATTGACTCAGCATTGATGGGACTGACTCTGCCGTTATATTCAAAATGTATATGAAGGAAAGTCTTATGCTATATGAGATTTAACTATATCATATAGTATCATAGTCATTGTATCACAAGCTACCATTTTTATCGTTATTAGCTGCTTAAATTTTGTAGCTTGATGTCTAGGCACTCCAACAATAGGCACATTCGAAATCAAATGACATGTGTGAATATGTTTTATAGTCAGTTTGGTTCTATTATCTTGGAAAAAAAAATCGTACATCTAAATGCTACATGCATAATAACCTATACGAAGAAAGTGGATCACGAAACAACAAATTATATATGCATGCATGAAAGAATCCTCGAATATTCGGGTTATAATTTCGTTTTTTATCAGGATAATGATGTGTAGTATAATTCTATAATAACATCTCCCAATGTATTTTTTTCTCTTTATTTGCCTTTTTCTTTACAGTTTATTTCATTGTGAGGCAGTTTTAAGTTTTTAATATCAATATAGAGCAGTTTATGCTCTTAGGGTAGTTTTTTGTAATTAGAAACCAATTTTTGCTAACTCGAGTTGTTTTATCAAACTAAAGTGGTTATATAATTTTTCCAGATTTACAATTTTTTGTTTCTTTTCTGAAAGTGAACAAACAATATTTAGAAATAAAAAATCTTCAAAAACTTCTTCTTCACATCTCACTTTTTAACCTCTCGATCCAAGTCATATACGCATCTCCTCTTCGACGTGTTTCTGGGTCCTCTTGTGTGACCGCCGGTGAATCTCCGTCGAGCTCGATCGCAAAAATCGTTACAGTTCATCTTCTTCTTCACTGTAAATCAACATCGTGCTCTTCAATTCATATCCCATGTGCTGTAACAGTAGCTCGTGGTGATGTGATGCTCGAAATCCCACAGTTTTTCAGTTACACAATGAATCTGAAACATAATGGTCAAATCTCAGATAAAGCTTTTGATTTTTTTTTTTAAATTTAAAGTTGAAAATCTATTTATAAATGATAAAGTTATGATCTTGAACTGTGGCCTACAATTAAAATGTAAAAGAATTGAAGATTTTGAGAAAAAAAAATCAATGGCAGCCGCAAAAAGTGTTGCAGAAAACCCTAAAAATCTGGGAAAGACGAAGATATAATTACTAAAATGCCACTCACTAAAAAGTTGAAACTAATGTGTAGACATGTGTAATAATGTGTATACGTGTACACGTTATTTAACAAAATGCGCACCAAGCTTTCGAACAAGACATATACAAGTTCATAGGCGTACACATGGATAATTGCATGTATGTACACTATCATATATGGTATTGTACAACTAGTAGTGATGGAAGCATAGTCTCATATTTAATAGAAAGGACAATTTGTATATAATAAATTCAGATTTATACAATGTCCAACATATCTACATATATACATATTCCACGATGGAACTTGTACAAGAAACATAAAGTGTACAATATGAGCACTTAAATTTAGTGTACACATGTAGTGTACACAAGTAAATTTTAAAATTGATGTATATATGTCCACTATGAAATAGACGTACATGTATGATAGCATTTAAATGTTACTATTGCATCTTAATTAGTTAATTTTAGATTATTTAAGTAGCATTTAAATAACAATCTACCTATATGTGTACAACTTCTTTACATATATTGGTTCATTTTTGATGTACACATGTACATGTTTCAAAATATTCATGAAATACCGATGCATAGATACCCACATGTAAGATCAATTTTGTACATGTTATTTCATGTACACTTTGTAAGAGCAATTGAAAAAAATTGAAAAAAAATTAGAAGTTCAAGACAAATGGACAGGTTATTTCATGTACATTTTGAAACATGTACATGTGTACATAAAAAATGAACCAATATATGTAAAGAAGTGGGAATAAGATACATACCAATATATTTTAAATGAATTAATATATGATAAAAAAAAGAATAAGATTTCACCATGTTTCAAAATGTCCATGTATATGTTATTTACACAATTTGTGTTGTAGTTACAAATGTAGAGACAAATATGAGTATCCATGTGGAGACCTTATTTTATGAACACATTTTGCATTGTCCACATGCATACTGTAAATTATATAATTTTAGTGGCAATAATGATGCACAATATGTACACATATTTGGTGTACATCATCAGTAAGTATGTACACAGATTTGGTATATATCATCAGTAGAAAATCACATGTACACTAGTTTTTTTTGTACACCGCACAAGTAATGATTCTTATAAAAATCACATGAACACTAGATGTACACACGTGTACATCAAAGATAATTTTTTATTATTATTTTGTGTATAATTTAGGTGTGTATGTTATGTATAGCGTACACGTGTACATCATAGCCATGTGTACACTTTTAATATTAATTCATTAATGGTATTATCGTAATTATTTCATCTTTTTCATCAGCTCCTTAGGGTTACAAACTTTACAGGAAATTTGGGGGTTCTTCAACCCTTAGCTTACTCCTGAAAAAAATGGAATTATGGAGAATCTAAGCTTCGCAGACCAAAGTTACACATAAAAACCCAGAAAAAGAAAATTATACAGTAGATACACAATAAGAAGTATGAGACATCCCCGTCGTTGGTCAATAAAACCGGTGGAGTAGTAAGTCCCGTCGCTAGCTCCTTTGTATTAGGAGGCCAGTAACTCGGAACAGAGATCGGAGGAGGATATGGTGGAGAGCAGATATGGTGGAGAATTACGCAACAACCGTAACAAAATTGGAAAGGGAACTGGGAAGAAGACTTTATCAAAAAATAAATCTCCACTGTTAAAATATGTTGTGTAACTAATCCAATGGTTTAAAAAAGAGACAGATATATGTCTAATCAACAACACATAATAAATTTGGAACGTTGGATGGAAAATAGATGAATGGCTGAGGTTAATTTTCGCTAAAACCAAATGTCTAGTTACATGGTAGCTAACTGGATGGTTAATAATTAGGGAACAAAGTGGGAAAAGTTAAGATAAACTACCTTGATAGCACAAACTGCCTATTTGTGATATTAAAAACATGAAACTGCCCTGGAGTGATATTCTTTCTTTTCTTTATTTGTTCTTTTTCTTTTCTTTTAGTATTGTCTTTTGGTCCACTTTTCTTGGCATGTCCCCACGTGGTAAGAACCAAAGACAATCATCAAGGCTATGAATAACTTTTGATCCCTTATTTGGTTTAAGATTGTCTGGCATTTAACATTTTACTAGTCATTTTCTCTTAACCAAAATGTATAATAAAAGACCTATTGCATTGCAACTAACTTAAATTATTAATAAAAGTTGTAAATGAGGAAAATCATGTGCCTTCATGTTATTCTCGACGACTCGACCAAACCCTTCTTATAGCAGCAACACACAATAATTAGCGAGTTCGGTTACATTATATAACGTTTTTCTTTGTCTTACCCATTTTCAAATTTCACTAAATATATAAACTGTATATATATCCTTCCTAACCATGTACAATATGTATATGGACAAGGGTGGAAAAGATTTGTAACGAATCTTAAAATGTTGTTTCTTTATAAAAGGAACTAGAATGTGGTTTCTTTATTTCTTGGATTCTTTTGGGTTAAAGATAATTTTTTTATAAAAAAACGCATATTCGACATTTAAATGTCAAGAGTAGAGAAATCACTTGGAATGGAAATTTCAAGATCGCATGACTCGTTTTCTGGCTTGGTATTTAGAATATACTATTCACCACCCGAAGTATAGCATATCGAACCAGGGCCGTGCCTGAATATAAGCCAATCAAGCATATGTTTGGGGTCTTGAAAGATTATATCACTATTAGAGACCAATTTGAAATAGAAATAATAAAGTAGCTGTGTTGGTTATATATTTATAAGACATAAACAAGGTGAACAATTTGATTCATTCCCATAACATTTTTAATTTTCATGGTTTTGGGTGCCAAATAAATAATTGG
Organism: Eruca vesicaria subsp. sativa; assembly: GCA_932364175.1. Classification (NCBI taxonomy): domain Eukaryota; kingdom Viridiplantae; phylum Streptophyta; class Magnoliopsida; order Brassicales; family Brassicaceae; genus Eruca; species Eruca vesicaria. The sequence goes on from CAKOAT010467376.1 coordinate 93,389, forward strand.
ACTTTAGGGTCTAAAACTCTTGCCATGTATCGAACCACTAATTTATTGTCAATCAGCTGCAGTGATGTAACTCTCTCGTTCAATTTCTAGTTTAAAGTATGATTAAAAATTTCAATGCACTTTGGACTAATAAAGCTTTTCGACAATCCTTTGAAACAAAATGGTAAAATATGATAAAACTTTTATTTTTTATAAAGTGGCAAAGGACGAAATTATTTCAATTATATTTGCTTATAAGAAAATGGATGAAGAAGATGAAATTTATAAGCGTGTTGAAAAGTTTTTAGTTACTTTAATGTTATTTATTTTTAAATCCTTTAGTTTCCTTGAACTGGTATGGAACTTTCCTAGAAGAAAGTTGGAAACTCGAAAGCATGTATAATGATGATGATCACCATGAATACATGCATGAAGCACCACTCATCATGATCCCAAGTTCTCAACACATGTTCGTGCATGTTTAATTAATATTGAATGATATGTCGCATCAACCGCACATGCCAATATAAACATGAATACGACGACCATATTGATGTTAACTTAAATTGCTTATTATTAATGACATTTTTTCCAAAAGAATAATATATTCTATTTTTCAAGAATACTTGTCATTTTAAACTTAATTTTTTTGAATATTATGTTGTATCAACCGCACATGCACAATAAAAACATGAATACGACGACCATATTGATGTTAGCTTAAATTGCTTATTATTAATGATTTTTCTCCAGAGGAAAATATACTTCTTCCGTTTTATAATATTTGTCATTCTGCATTTAATTTTTTATCATAAATTAAATGTCATTTTAAAGTTTCGAAATAAAATTTATTGAAGTTTTTATCTTGAAAATATGTAAAATTAAATATTTTATTAATATATGTACAAAAGACCTAGAATGACAATTAAAATGAAATAGAGATAGTATATAACTTCTGGCTTTACGTTATTACCATAAAGAGTGAAAGGAAATAAGTACAAATAGCGTTGTGCATTGATGTCATGAGTTGGCATGGCATTCACTACATGTTAACTTACCTATTAGATTCGCTAAGATATAGTGTTACAAAAAAAAAAAGATTCGTTAAGATATAACTAAACTTTAATTTTTTGACCAAATCAATACTACTACTGTAGTTCATTTTACAAAGAGCATGATTAAATCTCATATACATTATTTGTGAAGTGATTTTGCCACATGTCATCTCTATAATAAGTTTCACAAAAAAATGGTGACATGTCTAGGGAAAATGCACATTTAGTTCCCCAAGTATTTTAAATCGGCAGTTTTAATACTTAAGTATTGCTCGCGCATAATTATCCCCCAACTAATAGTTGACTGCGCGAAATTAGAAACGAAATAGACAACCGGTAACTGGTTAACGGAAAGATAACGGTTTCCGTCAACCTTTTAACGGTTGACTATTTCGTTCCTAATTTCACACAGTCAACTATTAATTGGGGAATAATTCTGCGCAAGAAATACTTGAGTATTTAATCTGCCGATTGAAAATACTTGAGGAATTTAAAACATCAATATTTTTTTAAAAAAATATATAATTTAAAAGATTTTCAAGTCAGATACAATCAATATAAGAGATTTTTACTTTTTGAAAGAGATTTTTGAGCTTTTACAATAACATGTACAATAATAAAAATAGTTATTGTTGCAGTTTATTGTTGATGTACTTCATGTTTATAAAATCACATATGGATGATTTCATATCATTTACGAAATCATATGTTATAAATTAGATCTCTACTTTAGACTAAGGATGGCAAAAAATATCGAACCGAATGAAACCGAACCAACTGAACCAAAACCGCTCCAAACCAAACCGAACCGAGTTTAAACCGAACCGATAAAACAATGTGCTTTTCTTATTATTTGAAAACTAAAGTCTCTATTAACTTTATACAATATAGTTAAATCATAACACTAACGATTAACTTTATTAACGCTTTTTAAAAAGAAAAAAATCTATTTACTTTAGTTAACTTTGATTTGATTGTGTTCTTATAAAAAATGATGATTTTTTTAGATATTTTTTTTTCAGTTTTATTGTACATGTCATTGTAAATTAATTATAAAACTGAAAAAAATATCAGAAAAATATCATCATTCTTTTATAAGAACACAATCAAACCAAAGTTAACTAAAGTAAATAGATTTTTTTTTTTTTTAAAAGCGTTAATAAAGTTAATCGTTAGTGTTAGGATTTAAGTATATTGTATAAAGTTAATAGAGACTTTAGTTTTCAAATAATAACAAAAGCACATTATTTTCTCGGTTCGGTTTAACTCGGTTCAGTTTGGTTTGGAGCGGTTTCGGTTCAGTTGGTTCGGTTTCATTTGGTTCGGTATTTTTGCCATCCCTAGTCTAAAGTAAATATCTAATTTACAACATATGATTCCGTAAATGATATGAAATCATCCATATGTGATTTTTTAAACATGAAGAACATCAACAATAAACTGCCACTATAACTATTTTTATTATTGTACATGTTACTGTAAAAGCTTAAAAATCTCTTTCAAAAAGTAAAAATCTCGTATATTAATTGTATCTGACTTGAAAATCTTTTAAATTATATATTTTTTAAAAAAAAATATTGATGTTTTAAATTCCTCAAGTATATTCAATCGGCAGATTAAATACTCAAGTATTTCTTGCGCAGAATTATTCCCCAACTAATAGTTAACTGTGTGAAATTAGGAACAAAATAGTCAACCGTTAAAAGGTTAACGGAAACTGTTATCTTTCCGTTAACCAGTTAACGGTTGACAATTTCGTTCCTAATTTCGCGCAGTCCACTATTAGTTGGGGAATTATTCTGCGCGAGCAATACTTGAGTATTAAAACTGCCGATTTCAAATACTTGAGGAATTAAATGCCCATTTTCCCGACATGTCTACTAGAATTGATGACATGACATATGATTAAATATGACATGGAGAATTGCATTTAATGTTAATATATATTTTTGGAAAAATTTATAGAATATGGTAACAACTCAAATATTACATTTAATGTCGATTTATATTTTTGGAAATATTTTTAAAATATTATAATGACTAATAAATCATCATTAAAATAAATATATACCAATATGACATTAAAAATCCGAAAATACCATTTAATTATATATTTTAAAACTATATAATTTTATTACAAAAATTTCAAAAATGTAAATATTTTTAAAAATTATTAAAATTCAATGCTAAAATTATTAATTTCTTATATATTTAAAAATTTAATAAATATTGTCTAATTTTAATTTTTGATAATTATAAAATTTTCTACAAATTTATTTAATATATTTAATTAAAATAAATAGATAAAAATTATCTAAGATTATAATTTTAAATATATAAATGCATATTCTTAAATATAATTTAAAATAAACAAAAATATTTTATATTACTTTTATGTTTGATTAAACAAAAAATTGTATTAAAATAGTGATAAGAAAAAAAACTCATAAATTATCATTAAGATAATAAATAATATATAGTAGAAATATAAATATAAAAATTACAAATATTGAAATATTTTTAAGTGTATTTTTATGATTATATTTTTTAATTAATAAATATTTTTTTTCAAAATTTTATGCAGTATTTTTTAAAATCAAAATTTTGTAATCCCAATACCATTAGTTTTATTTATAACATCTATAAATTTTAGAAATATTATTTAGTTTTATGTTTTGATAATTATATATCTAACAAATTTTCTCTTAATAGTATAGAATCTGATTTAATATAATTTAACCAAAAGATAAAAGATACATATATATTATTAAATATAAATTTAAGATTTTTTTTAAGATAGACCTAAAAAAAAATTTCAATCACAAATATAGACCTTAAAATAAAAATGACCAAGATAGACTTAAATGTTTTATCAAAAATAAGTAAGTCCTCCGATATATTAAAAGAGAAGTCACTTTAATGAATTTTGCTTACGTGTCATTCATAGGTGCAATGTAGAATTAATTCTCTTAATTTGATTGGTTGTTGGCATTTGAATTTTTATTTATTTGGTTAAAGTTTTTTAAAAGGAAACTAATCCTAGAATTACCTAATCTAATATATATTACCAAACAAACAATTAACCATCTTAAATACATAAGATTAATAGAATTTGTTTATAGAAACAATTAAATATCACATATTCCATTATAAAAATTTAGAATATACATATAAATACATATTATATTATAGAAATAAGTATATAAACGATTTTAATTTTTTTTTATTAATAGTGGATAAAAAATTGTACATTACAAAAACTAATAATATTTTTACTACTCACTCACTATATATATGTATTCATAAAATATGTTCAATGAATGCAAAACAGTCAAATGCAAAAAAAAATAAAAAAAATCTATCATTTTCCAGAGATAAATGTCGATAGTATAGTTTATTATAATATAAAATTACAAAAAATCAAAACATTATATTAATACAAGATTAGAGTTAATATTATATTTATATAATTCATATAGCTTTAAGTATAATAAAATTGGCATGTTTATTTTTAATAAGAAAAAAAAAAGAAAAGAGACATAAATAAAAACATGAGTGAATAATAATAAAACCTTTTTTTGTATTCTTCGTTATTTTGTATTTGTGCATACATATTTTTTTATTTGTATACCAAAATATTTTTTACGTATTAATATAATTGTAAAATAATTATTTTTAGGTTTTTATACAACATAAGGAAAAATTGAGAAAGGAAGATAAATATAAATGATAAGTTATAAAATTGTTAATGTTGAAGATTCAAAATATAACACAAATTAATTTAAAACAAATTATTTTAAAATAATGATAATTACTTTTTGCAGTGTAATAAACTTTAAAAATATATGATAACAAAGTTATACAAAATTTATACAACTAGAAACATGTTATTTTGATATATTAAAACTGTTGAATCTCATGTTTATATTAATCTATGTCTAAAATAATGACATCACATCATTTAAGAATTAAGATATTTTTTATTATATAATTGTTTAATCAAACTTACTTTTTTGAAATACAGATATTTAGATTTACTTAAAATATTATGTAATGAAGTAATTAAAGAAAAACAAAATTAATAATACAATATTTATTTTTCAATGAAAATCTTGGTCAAAGAAATCAAAGTATAGTGTGAAGATTGGAGAGAATATGACAATGAATTTATTTGGTTAGTCAATTGTGATTTTATATTAAATTCTAAATAAAAAAATATGTAAAAAAGGGAGAAAGAGAGGGAGATATGGTGATGATAAGGATTAGAGAGTCAGTTATGATCATAATGAAGATGAAAAAGAATATAAGTGAGAGACTGAATATAAGTGAGATAGATTCGGAAATCATTTATTAATACTATGTCAAAGTGTTTAGAAGATTTAACAAATTCTGGTGAAAATTTTGCAACCAAAAAGAGATTTTTAAAATGAAATATTGAGGATCATATTAAGGACGAGGGTAAGAGAATGAAAATAGATGATTGTGAGAGAGTGAATGTAAGTTTGAGAGATTTTGAGATTATTTGATCAACTAAGAGAGAGAGAGAAAGAAAAAGAGAGCGAGAGAGGTGTACAAAGACATACAAAAATAATGTAAAGATACATAAGAAACAAAACGAATGTGTGAAAAAATACAAGGAGAGAGGAAATGAGTAAAATAGAAAAATATATTAAAAAACAGAGTATCTATGTAAAACAGAGTATCTATGTAAAAGAGAAAGAAAATTACAATATATTTATACATTTATATTATTTTTTATTCATGCAATGTATAGATTATATTAATGTCCGCACAGGCGTGCGGACCGTCCACTTAGTACCAAAAGTACGTAACTACCATCTACGTGCATGGCGGTTTAGTATAATTTCGATATTTATAGAAACTGAGCGAAAACATATATGTCGTCTGTTTTGCAGAAAATGTCGTTTTAACCCATTTTACGCGAATTAAAAAAAAATTACAAACTATGCTTACATATTATTTTTAATATACAACTAAGTAAATACTTATTTAAATTAAAAAATATTGATTTCACAAAGGATAAAAATAATTAAAAGAAAAGTAACATCGATGGTAGAACAACATTATTTACAAACAAAAGAAAAAATAATCATAATATGGTATTTTCGTGAAAGAGAGAATTTGTTTCTTTGGCAATCTTAAAATTATAAAAAAGAAATTACATATCCATCATTAGATAGTGTTTTAGGAAAAAAAAATCATTAGATAGTGTTGTTCCTTATATGTTTTAAGTGTACATCGGTTCAACTCATATATTATCTTTCTAATGTAAAAATAGTAGTTAAAATAAATATTGGAACTATATCCTTTATATATTAATAGAGAAATATTTAAATAGTTATAACATGTAGTTTGTACTAATTCTAAATGTGTTCTTTTGAGTTGTTACTTAATTAGAATGTTAATTTTACTTATGTGGCGGTTTGAGAATCAATTGAGAATTTTCTTAATCCATATTATATAGTATATCCATTATGCACCATTCATTTATCAAATTAAAATGTATTATATATTATTTGCTTTAATAAAACTTACGGAATTATTTAATGTGATCAAAATATATATGACATTTAATAATTTTAAATAATAAAGATTTGCTAACAATCTGTATAATTTCTATCATTTTCTTAATCCATATTATATAGTATATCCATTATGCACCATTCATTTATCAAATTAAAATGTATTATATATTATTTGCTTTAATAAAACTTACGGAATTATTTAATGTGATCAAAATATATATGACATTTAATAATTTTAAATAATAAAGATTTGCTAACAATCTGTATAATTTCTATCATTTTGTTTAGTTACTTATTATTAAAATAAATTACACAATTACATTAATTATATAGTAAAAATTTAGATTTTATTTGTATATGTTGTATTTTGAATTTTTCAAAACGAGTATAAATTATTAAAATTGTTAAAAATCTCGTATAAACCTTTGTAATCAAGGTTTAATTTTTTTTTCCTATAATATGATACAATGATTATAAAATCATATGAATAGATAATTTTATTTTAATAGGTGTTTAAATTTATATATATATATATATATATATATATATTTCATATTGTTTAAATCAAACTATACTCCAAATGAAAATACATACTTATATTTTGATATTTGCATTGACCGTATAATGAAAATTTAATATTTTAAATTTTAATTCTTCATTGGTTTTTAAAATGATTATAAATAATTGAAACCACTAAACATTCCACATTAAAAAAAATTGTTGGTGCAAAAGTTTGTTTACATAAGTATGCAAAAAATCATAAAATCAATGAGTAGAAACCTTATTTAATAAATATCCATATAAAAATATACTATATATCTATATTAATATCATTTAGATTTAATTATATCATATACAATAGATAATTAAGATTGATTGTTTGGATTTATTTACCTTAAAATGATTGCAAATAAACAAGAGTGGTGGTTTGATTTATATACGCACGCCAATTTATTATGTAATAATAACTGATTTTTAGTTACTAATATATAATTATTATTTTTATTTCATACTATGCAGAAAAACATAAAATAAATAATAAATGTAAAATATTTATTTTACACAAGGCGTGGATTTTAACCTAAATATATATATATATATCTATATATATCTTTAATAATTTTAAATCTTATACATTTTCTAAATCTAAGGCAAAAAAAGAACAAAATACGAAAAACTCAAAAATCAATATTTATATTGAGCAATAACCAAAAAAAAAACACAAAAAAAAAGAATAAGATTTACTCGTGAACTTAAATTTATCATAGCCATAATTAAATTTTAAATTGCTAAGTCATGAAGTAAAACTAAGCATATATGGTTTCCTTGTAACCAATAGTAGATCTGAGATTATTCGCCTAAACGTTAGGTTCTTATTCGATAAGTGATATTTTGAGCTAAAGTATTTTTTAAAATGGGATCAATTTATCAATAAAAAATTATGTAATTAACAAATTTGTTTAAGGGTCAAAAGTATTAATCTAATCAAGAATATAAATTTTTTTTTACCTACCATATTTCTTAAATAATTTCATATAAATTCACGGTGCGCAAGGTACATGTATTATCCTAATACTAATATAAAAAAAAATTAACAAAATTGTTTAAGGGTCAAAAATATTAATCCAATCAAGAACATAAATTTTGTTTTTACCTACTATATTTCTTTAATATTTTTCATATAAATTCACGGTGCGAAAGGTACATGTATTATCCTAATACTAATATAAAAGGAATATAAATATATATCTCGTATGTGTCCAACAATTAAGGAATAACACAGTTACGACTTACAAGAGAGGGTATGAAGTAGAGGGTAAGAACAGGATTATCGCTGTATTTTAACACAGTCCTTAAGGGAGGGTCCGCCAATTTTGTTAAAAACGTTGACCAAAATCGCTAGAGAAGAGACGTTCTTGGTATGTCCTTCTTTTGTTTGTGAGTCCTACGGGCGATCCACAATTAGTCCATTTTTAATTTAATTTTTTTTTATAAATCAGAAAACGAAAAAAGTAAGTAATATGAAAACGTTTTTACCCATAATGTTGCCCTAATACTCAAGAGCATTTCACAACCACCTGGCTCAAAGATTAGTAGAGGGCCTAGAGGCACCTAATACTGACACTATTACTTCAAAAGATCTATTGACTATACTTTGATTTATTTTTTCCAGAAAAATAAAAAAAATACCTTGATTTATAAGTTTTTATGTAATCATTTGATTTCAACAAACCATATGTAAACAGGAATCAGGAGACAGAAAACAGAGGAAAAACGGATTTTTTAAAACCACAAAAGAAAAAAATTGCAATTGAGACAACAGAGATTCCCAATCAAGTGAGTGGTAGGAAAGAAGGAACTACGTAGGCTAATTTATTACTCAGTATAATGATAGTTAAGTTATTTATTACGTACTTTTGATTCAGTATTTATGGACATTTACCACTGCCCTTTAAAATTTTAATAATTTGTTTTGTCGTTATTACTTTTTTTGGTAAAATAAAAACCTCAATAACTCTTATTGGCATCTAGACAAAATTAAACTTAGCATGTAAATGAAAAAGCTTGGTTGTTTATAGTAGTAAAATACATGCAATTGTCTAACTAATTGGTGATCAATGAAGGCAATAAAATGAACTGATGACTAATTGTGACGCTGTTTACAAATTTAGTTCTTCTAAGTAATTGTTTATATCATGTAGTAAATTACTAAAACATACAATGTAACACAACCGTTTGTACATTAGTTTGAGATATATTCCCGCAATGTCTTTAGGATCGCAAAATAATAAAAACAAAAAGTATTATTTGTGCTAATCGAATTTTAATATATATAGTTTGGCTAGTTCTCGTTCGCATTGTTAGCAATCACCTTTCATTATCGAGTTAGTTAAAAAAAACTCTTAACAAATGATCGTTTCCGATTTTAGTTTTGTCATCATTCATGTATTTCCACAATGTAACTGTTTAACTTTTAGAAAAACCAAACTTAGACAATCAATTTGTCCGCTTTCTGCATTTTAGATAAATAATGTTTGCTGGCATGTTCTTGTGTCTATCTCAAGTGACAACACTCTTTTGTATAAAATACAGCATACTGATAGAGGGTGTAACTATTGAACTGTGATTTATTATAATATTCCCAATTGAAACTAGACTATAGGAACAAGCACACTAAAATGTTCTTAACCGTGAGAAATATTTGCATATCTTAACTCAAAAAACTAAAAAAACGCTCATATAAAAAAGGAAGTTTTCAAAACCGAAACTGTAGTAGAAAACCAAAAAAAAAGTTACCAAACTAAAGAAATAAACTAGAGTTTCCCCAAAATACCCTAAGCACATTTACAACTGTTATCTCTCTCCAATATTTTTTCTTCCCGCCGCCCTCACATAACGACGCAAGCATTAGGATTCTCATCACTGAACATCTGAGGCGCGTGGGCCTGAACCGGATAGTACCCATATGGCCCACCCGGGTAATACGCTGACTCGTAATAAGGCTGAGCCGCCACGTACTCCATCATGTTCACCCCCTCGCCGCCTTTCTTCTTATCGCCAGACTCCTTCTCTTTGTCTTTATCCTTCTTCGGCGGCACAATCTCCACCGGACGTTTCAGCTTCTCCGACAAACTCTCCACGAGCTTTTTCACATCCATTGTTCCTTTAACTGTAACCAGTTGCTTGTCTTTATCCATTGTCATCCCATGGACACCTATCAACAAACATTATAACAGTGTGAGCGTTCTGTAGATAAAAGCGTTTTGTAAAAGAAGCGTTTTATGACAAAAAGCGTTTAGTGTCACTAACCTTTGGTTTTAGTGACAGTCTTTTGGATGTTAGCGATACAACCGTCACAATGGAAGTTCAGCTTCAACACCGCCGTTGTTACCGGAGCCTGATAACATTAATAAACATATAAAGTAACATATCAACAACACTTAAGAATCAGATTCTTGGTTTTGTATAATACGAACAGATTAAAAAAAAAATAGTAAAAAAATCAAAGCTTTTATTTACCTCTTTGGGTTTCTTATCCTCAGATGATTTCTTTTCTTTGTTTTTGTCTTCATCGCTTTTGTTTTTGTCCTTTTTGGGCTGAGGAGAAACCAACTCGACTTTCTTCTTTGTCTTCTCTGCGAGTGTCTCCCGGAGTTTTGCCGGATCTACTTCTCCGGTCACTGTTAACTTCCCTGTCTCTGACTCTGATTTCACCGTCTCAACGCCTGAGAGAAAGAGAGACATTAAAAATGTTAACTTTTAACATTACATTTGTGAGAAAGTGGAAATTTTTTTAAAGATAAAAAAAATCAAACCTTTGAAAGAACGAACGCACTTGACGATTTTGGAAACGCAACCTTCGCAATGCATATCGACCTTCAAAACGACAGTGATAGACGCCGTTTTCTTCTCGCCGCCACCATCTCCTTTGTTCTCGTTGTTGTTCTTCTTCTGCTCAGAGACAAAACAGAGAGAAAGCAAATCAAACCCATTAATAAAAATTTAGAGATAGAAAAAAACGAGAGAAGAAGATTCGAGAATGTTGTTAAGGGAAGTGGTTTGACTCGGTTACCTTGGCCATGATGACTCGGTTCGGTTACGTGGAGAGAAAGTAGTGAGGGGAGAGAAGGAAGTTGTTGGAGACAGAGTCGGAGAAAGACGAGACCTTGAGAAAGAAAGAACCTTTCCTTTCTATTTATAGTACGACTTGGTTTAATGGGTTTTTTTTTTAATCACGATGATGATGAATTTAATGATGGTGTATGTGTTATCATGATGAATTGATGATGGTGTATGTGTGTTTATGGTCTATGATGTTTTGTTATGGTCCACATACGTTTTCCGTTTTTGATTTTTTTTTGTTTTATTTGGGTACGATTTCTCGGTTAGTGCCTATGTACGTCTCTTTATGTGCTTTTGTAATTTCGGCGTATATGTTGTGACGGTCGGCTAGTACTTGTATTTAGTCCAAAATAAATAGGGTAAAATGATAGTACATCATGGTGACTAATTGAGCCATCAACTGTTTAAATTTCTACCCAATGCTTCACATATAACCCCAAAAATTTTACTTAAATTTTAATCTCTAAATTGCTTACAGATTAGAAAGTTTTCATTCTTTTAAAACCCTTAGCCTCAGTTGTTTTGCTTACAGAGAAAATGGATTATCGAGATGAAGTCAATACGTCAATTTCAGGAAACCAATATTGAGCCCAATGATAGTTGCTTTTGTTCAGTGGTGTGATAAAAACCTTACTGAGCCTAATTCATGTACTCCATGAGTTATCTTCTTTTAGAATTATGAAAAAAAGATATTAGTGGAATTGCTCGATACATTTTCTGGTGGACATTGTGTAATACATATGTTTTTGTATTGATGAATAATAAATAAACTTTGGACGTATATTTTATTCTATTTTTTTGTTAAAAGACTGACTTTTCATTAGCAGATCAAAGTTACAATGGACCTAGGGACCAAAGGACCTGCTTGGCAATATTGTCTGCATCGACATTCAAGTTTCTAGGAATGAAAGAGAATTTAATGGAATTAAAGAGAGCAGATAGATGGTAGATATCTCGAAGAATCTCAAATATTTCCAATCTCATTTCCCGTCTGTTGATTGTGTTCATCAGTACCTGAGAATCAGAATGGATAGTTATGGCGTTAAATCCTCGGGAGAGAGCAGAGTTTATGGCTGCGTGAACGGCCAAGGCTTCCGCCATGAGGGGCGATACAACAGAGGTTGCAGTCGTTGAGAGGTGTAGAGGGGAAACCAAATCATCAATGATCCAACCAAGTCCTGCGTAGCCCGAGGCTGGATTCCATGCTGCGTCCGTGAACACCAAGCGCGATCCCAAGCTTCTAGTGACTGGTTCGATTCTGATCAAAGGGTTCTCTTTTCTTGTGGTAGAGGGGATTTGAGCTAGGCTCCACTCTCTAGCATCGATGATAGCTTTCTTGATGGTCTCTTCAGGGGTGAACGCTTTTTTTCAAAAATCCATCGGTTTCGTGAGTTCCACAGGGTCCACATGATCTAAGAGGCTAGAGTACCTGCTTCAATTCCCACAAGGGGGGAGGGAGACGATCTTCCTGACCCGGTCCCAGTTTGTCTTAAAATCGCTTAGATTATTGACTCTGATAGTTGGCTGAGAGGGAGCTGATTCCCACACCTTCATCGCATAAGGGCAAGTGAAGAAAAGATGGTTTATTGTTTCCACTTCATTGCATCTGCTACACATCGGGGAAACAGGTATGCTTCGTGCTGCAAATTGTTCTCCTACAGGCAGTGCATTGTGTAGGGATTTCCATAATAATAGCTTGATTTTCTCCGATGTTTTAACCTTCCAGACACTTGTTAACCAATCCACAGGGGGCTCATGGTTATCTACGGCCTTCATCTCGCTCTCCTCGGTAAGCGTCAAGTAGCCTGATTTTGTGGAGTAGTTACCGGAGGGATTTTTTAGCCACATCAATTCATCCGCTTTCCCCGTCTTGCTTGGCTTAATGCGGAGGATCTGTTCCTTGTGGAAAGGTAATATTAGGTCAATTTTTCCTTCATCCCAGTCCGTAGAGTTGGCTTGGAATAGGTCTGAGACAAGGAGTGAGCAATACGCCTCTGGTGCTGGTCCATACGGTCTAGTTTGCTCAGTAAAAGACAACCATGGGTCATCCCAGATATTGATTGATGATCATGTTCCTACCATCCATCCCAGTTGTTTTAGGAGGAGGTCTCTGCCTATGAGGACACTTCGCCAACCATGTGACGCTGATGAGGGAGTGTCACAGTTTAGGAAGTTCGTTGAGTGGCAATATTTTCCTATGAGGACTCTCGCAAGCAGACATGAGGGATTGTTTATGATCCGCCACCCAATTTTTGCAAGGAGAGCATCGTTTGATGCGTTGATGTCTTTAAATCCCAGACCTCCCCTGCTCTTTGGTTTCGCCATTTTTTCCCATGAAATCCACGACTTTTTCCTATGTTCCGGTTCCGAGTCCCACCAGAATCTCGTCAAGGCAGATTGAATACTTGTGCAAAGGGACTGAGGGATTTTGAAGCAAGACATGGAATGAGCTGACATTGGTGAAAGGACACTTTTCAACATCACCATTTTTCCTGCACTCGATAGGAACTTCGATGCCCAGCTCTTTGCTCTGATTTTAATGCGATCCACCACTGAAGCAAACAGGTTCTTTTTCCTTCTGCCAAAATTCTCAGGTAAACCCATGTATTTTCCCATGCCTCCATCCTTTTCAATATTGAGAATAGTCTTCATTTGAGTTTTGGTAGCTGAAGGAGTTTTCTTTGAGAAGAATATTGATGACTTTTGCTTGTTTATTAACTGGCCTGAGATTGCTTTGTATCTAGTCAGTATATCCTTGAGAGTCTCAGCACTTTTCTTACTTGTTCTGCAGAAGAACATTGTATCATCTGCGAAGATGAGGTGGTTTAGGCTTGGGCAGTGCGTTTCTATAGAGACACCTTTGAGTTTACCGTTGGCCTGCGCGCTTGTACACATGCTGGTAAGCACTTCACTGCACAGTATGAAGAGGTAAGGAGACAAGGGATCACCTTGTCTAATGCCCCTTTCTGGAGTGATGTAACCCTTGGATGCTCCATTAATGATAAAGGTATAGCTAACTGTCATGATACACTGCATAATCCAGTTTACTAGCTTAGGATGGAGCTTCATGTTCTGTAGTACCTTGCGGATAAACTCCCATTCCAGCCTATCATAGGCTTTACTCATATCGGTTTTAATAGCCATTAAACACTGTTTTTCTGCTCTTGAATTCTTTAGGTAGTGTAAGACTTCATGAGGAATGAGTATGTTGTCTGATATTGCTCTCTTTGGAACAAATGAGATTGTGTTTCCGATATGAGGCTGGGGAGGATAGGATGTAGTCGCCGAGATAGCAGTTTGGAGATTGTCTTATAATAGACATTGCAGAGTGCAATGGGTCTGTATTCAGAGATCTTTTTTGCTCCAGTGACCTTTGGGATGAGTCTAATATGCGTCTCGTTAATGGTTCTCGGCATGACACCGGAGGTAAAGAATTCTTGGACTTCTCTTACAATGTCTCCACCTACAACTCCCCAATTAGTTTGGAAAAAACAGGCGGAGAAGCCATCAGGGCCCGGCGCCTTCTCCGGGTGTACTGAGAATAAAGCCTCTTTTATTTCCTGGGGAAAGGGTACTGAGATGAGTGACTCGTTCTGTTCGTCTGTAACTCGGGGGGATATAGCCTCTGCTATATTTTCCTGCATCCCTTGTGGGTTGTCGATATTGGAGGTAAAAATGTTTGAGAAATAATCTTGGATTGTGGCTGTGATCTCCTCTTCGTTATAGACATATGTACCCTCATCTGTTTCCAGCATTGCAAACTTGTTTATAGCATTTCTCTTCTTTGTAGATGCGTGGAAAAACCCAGAGTTCTTATCCCCAAGATGGAGCCAGAGTTGCCTACTCCTCTGCTTCCAGTAGTTCTCTTCCACCATGTAAGCTTCTGTCAGTTGTTTTTGCAAGCTCTCAAGTCGAATTTCATCTGGCTGAGTGGCAACATTTTGAGCTTCGATTTCCTCCTTCAGTTTGTCTAAGATGACTCTGTTGGCATCTCTCTGCTGTTTTGACCAGGCAATGATGGCCGTTCTGCAAGAATCTATTTTTTCTTTCACTTTTCGGTGGGTATTTTGCAGCCATGTCTCTTCTATGAGTTTAGTCAGTTCCGGGTTTTTGCTCAGGCTTCGATCGTATCTAAAGATACCCTTCCTCTTCTTTCTCAAAGGCTCGTAGAAGGTGACCAGTGGTCTGTGATCTGACGCTTCAAACGGTAGGTATTCACAACGGCCAGAGGGGTACAATTCAGCCCAAGCGCTGTTTGAGATGGCTCTGTCTAACCTGCAACGGACCGTGTGAGTACCTCTTTTCCCTTTCCACGATAAGCATTCACCACTATGTTGTAGGTCATAAAGATCTCCCTCAGATAGAAAAGTTCTAAAATCAGAAAACGATCCTTCTGATCGTTCAACGCCTCCTTCTTTTTCATTATTTCCAGAGATATCATTGAAATCCCCAGTAACCAGTCAAGGACTGTTTCGGATAAAAGCTAAAGAGGTGAGATAATCCCAATTTAGTTTTCTTCTTTTTTTTATTTGTATCTCCGTAAACAAACGTTACATAGGATAAGTTTCCCTCATAGCTAATCCGTGCATCGAAATAGCTTCTGCAGGAGGAGATCACATCAAGCTGGAGCCACTCCTTCCATAAAATGGCGAGGCCGCCTCCCGCAACTCCATGTGGGTTAACAGTTTTCAGGTTTGGGTATCTTAACTTTTCCAGTTTCTTTGCTACCACATGGTGGGGGTTTTTCGTCTCGGAGAGAAAAATAATGTCAAGATCGTATTTCTTACAAATCTCTTGGAGACGTTGAACTGTCCAAGGGCCCCCTACTCCTTGGCAGTTCCATGCTACAATTTTTAAGGAAGAGGATTGTGCGGATCGTGAAAATCCGACGTCTTCTTCCTTCTCTGGGTTTTTGAATTTGGAGGGCCTCCACGGGGTGGTCTATTAGCTGGAGGTAAGGTAGGTATTTCTCTGTTATTGTTCTCCTCAGGGCAAGGGAAGGTTCTAGAATTTGGCCCTCCAATTCTGTTCTCCTCCCTGCGAGGGATTGATTTTGATGTCGTTGTTCTATTACTGTTCTCCTCCCTGCGAGGGATTGATTTTGATGTCGTTGCTCTATTACTGTTCTCCTCATTGCGAGGGATTAATTTGATGTAGTTGCTCTGTTAATGTTCTCCTCATTGCGAGGGAATGTTTTTGACGTTTTCCCAGTCTTTATGCGAGGTGAGGGTCCAGCTTTCGTGACTCTTCTCTTACGGATACCGGCGTTCATCACAGCTAACGATAATGAAGATGTACGTCTTCCAGGTGGCCTTCCCGGTTTTCTCCTATGGACACTCGGAGAGGGGGTAGCTGTTTCATGATTGTGAGTTGTTGATGTACCAAGCCTCTGAAAGGCTGAAGTTGGTTCGCTCATCGTTCCTATTCTTTGAAGTGCTGGAACTCGCTATGGGGTAGGTTCTCTAATTGGCTCTGGTGTTTCCATTTGTTGAGATTCCAAGTTGGATCTTGCCAACTGAGCTGCTGCATCATCAACCTCCCCCTGTTCCTCCGCGTGCCTTAGCCATCAGTAATACATAGTGTAACCATCGTCGTTAAAAACGCTCTCAGCCACAGTAACCAAGAAAGGTCTTTACCCAGGGTTTCTTTCTGTGACTTAGCCGCTTACCCAAAGTATATTACAGAGTTTATTTCAAATTCTTCTCTCTTTTGGGAATATCTATTGGATATTCAAAGGCTTGCTTCTTTACACTCCGGGTTCTTCCCCTGACCTGTGGTCGGAGGGACCGCTTCCTCCCCCCTCCGCCAGCGTTGTAATCTCCACTCCTGGATAATGAACAGCAGACTCACTCCAAAGAGTTCTGGGAGACATCCGACCATCCTCTGCTAGAAGAGTCCGCCCCTAGCAAGAACACTCCTTTGATTTTGACAAAGAGGCTCCTATGTTCTTCAACATAACTCAAGAAGATAACTGATGCAAGAAGATATGCATAAAAGACTCTCATACTCAGAGAAGGGGAAGGCCCCCGCTGAACCTTCCTTACCCCAAAGGTCCGCAAGAGTAAAGATCCCAGCTTTCGACTCAACTGAGCTCATCAGAAAACATTCTCTCACCCTGGTGGGAAGGATAACTAATCCAAAAGTGCAGAGGGTTTGGTCCCTTATACCATTCCTATCTGAACAATGGAAGTGTGACTCTCGACCTATAGGAGCAGATCTTGGCCAAGACTGCTTCCAGTTTCAGTTTGCTTCAGAGACCGACCTCCAAAAGGTCCTAGATAATCAGCCATACCACTTTGCCCACTGGATGGTCATTATCCAGAGATGGGAACCTACACTGTCTCCAAACTTCCCAAACCAGATCCCTTTCTGGATAAATGTTCAAGGTATCCCCCTTCACCTCTGGTCTGACACCACTCTCATCGGTATTGCACAGGATATTGGAACCCTGGATAAGTGGGAAATAACCTCAACGACTGCAAAGATAAGGGTCCACGTTAATGGACTTCTGCCTCTCATCACGAAAACAACTCTGGAATTTGACGGAGGACAGGAGGTGGTGGCTACTCTGATCTATGAAAAAAATTCATAACTACTGCTCAATCTGCTTCAGCCTCTGCCACCACAAAGATGACTGCCCTGAAGCTCCGCAATCAGTGAAAGTATCACAGATTATCCCCCGAGAGAGACGTGGCTACTCGGATGAGAATTCAGGAAAGACCTCCCAGAGGTATGCTACAACGGATAAGGAAAGATATCAACCTCACAATCCGAGCCGAGCCTCTCAAGATTATAACCAGACTCGTTCCAGAGAATTCTTCACCTCAGATTCGGATAGGAACAGAAGGAGGTTTGAGTCCCACTCCTACTCCTCCAGAATGAACAATCCTCCGTCAACGGAGAGAACAATCACGTATATTTTATTCTATTATACAATTTATACTATTCTTGAAATACTTGGAAGTATTTTAAGCTCCAATTGTGAGTGACAAGATATAGATTTTGATTTTAATACTCATCTACTACGACTACGATTTCTCTCTACCTTCTTTTTAAAAGACCAAATTTCTCCAATCTGATTTTTCGTTTCCCGACCGATGATTGTGGGTTCTCACAGCCACTGAGCCACATCGTCGGTCAGATTTTGTTTCGTTATGTCTCTTTTGTTTATGTTTCAAAGTTTCATGAGTCTACAAAAACAAATCTTCGTCTAGATTCCTAGATTTTGTTTTGATGGTAAAACTTCTAACGATTTGGACCTGTCGGTGTCTTGCATGTTCGATGGCGTTTCAGTTTCGTTGGTCTCTCCCTTTGCATGTTGGATCTGTAGTTGTTTCAAAGGTTCACTTTTGTGTCTCGCTCTGAACCAAGTTCTTCGATCTGTGATGTTCTTTTTGTGCTTGCTTCTGATGATAGTTTGCTGCGATTTGAGAGTGTGAAACTCCTGCAACTGGTTTCTCTTTTTTGGCCTTTTGGTCATGGTTATCCGGCTTCTTCTCAAGGAGTAGAGGCTTCAGCCTTCTAAGCATCTTGGCATTGGTCGACAAATGGTAAAAACAGAAGGTGGTCCTTCGTCTTCCTCGGTTGTTCACATCAACTTTTCGCTCGTGGCTTCTTCTATTTAATAAGCAATATAATGAGATGAGGGTCTGAAACTTTAACTGGAATAAAGTTCGTCTAAGGATGTTATCCGTCTTATCTCTCTCAGATCTCAATTAAATTTATTGATAGGGTGTCTTGTTAATTTGATTTAGATCTGTTTATTTTGTTTTCTCTTGTTGCTTCTTAGATATGCTGGTTTTCAGGGATTCTGTTTAGTCCACCGGCTTTGCTTTCCAAGAAAATTTCATATTTTCTCTGGCTTTGGACTCTGAGGTTTTTGATAAACTCGCCGACTATATGTAGTGTACGACCTTGTTGTAATGTGGAATCAATATAATCTTTCAGTGTTTAAAAAAAAAAATTTATAAAAAAAGTAGGACATCAATCACTCTAGCTAACTTGGGTTTTTCATCATTTCATAAAAGTGATACTACGGGGCCTTTATAAGCCCAAATGAAGAAAACTTTTAGTATGTAATAATATAATGGGCCGTTGTATATTGCTAGAACAGAGGAAATGGCCATATTTGTTTTGCAGGTGAATAAAGCCGATATTGTCAGGGTAACAAAATATTTATATTTTGAAATGTGCAGTTTTTTTTTTAACGTTTCTTTTTATAAAACTTTTGATCATCTGCTTGTGAGTTGTGACTAAACTCATCATACGAAATTGTAGAAGCTCCTTGTCATTTCTTTTATTTTGTCAACGCTCCTTTGTGGTTTAAGAAAACGAAACTTAGTGGAAAAAAAAGAAACGAACCGATAATGCGATAGCATTGAACACTGAAGATGATCGGGAGTAAATATTACTATTACCACTAGGTATTTAGGTAACGTTCAATTAGGTTGGCGTGTTACATATCTATCCCGACACTTATTTTTGTTTCCTTTGTATTATTTTGATAAAAAGCATGTCAATGTTGGGAGGAAAATTAGCTGAAGGAAAAAATAGACCAAAAAGTCCAAAAACCTTATGGCAGGGGTATATATGTCCTTTGAAATAGATGAATAGTTTATGTATTCCCATCAATCAGGTTAGCCGCTTCAGACACTGACCAAAGGTGATGACTTTTGTGCACAATCCATACGTCAATATCTAATACCATGTAGCTCAATTTACTCACACACGCGTATTAATAATTTCAAAAATGAAACCTCTGCAATTTTTAAACTATAAATAAGCTAAGAAGATGTGTTAAAAAAAAAAAAGCTAAGAAGCAAAATAATATCTGTTTATATTTACAACATTACTACCATGATAAAATTCTAAATGAACTATCAAAAATAAATAGATTAATGATGGATGTGTATATATGTAAACAGAATCATACACTTTCATACACTCAAATATTATTTTATTTTTAAAAACACTCTATTATTATTATTGCTTTTTTGTTACGTTAAAGGTTTTAAAACACTACTAAGACAGGTCACAAAACATATAAAATATAGGAAAAGACCACAAAATAGATATATAAACAATTATGTATACCAATATATAGTGACAGATAGTCTAATATGTATATTCTGTATGTAAATATATAAACAATATATTTATAGTAGTATGTACTCTTTATAATGAACAGATAGTCTAGTAGAAATATTATTTCTTACAAATGGTCCCATATCAGAATTTATCTCTGTAGAGTGGAACTCATGAGAATCGAAAGAAAAAAATATTCAGAAATAGTGCCCTTACTTTGACTTAATTTTGGGTCATATATTTTTCAAAACTAAAACAACAATACAAATTCGAGATATTTCACAACTAACACAATCATATATCACCATGAAGAAATCAATAACTCCATCCAATTTTTGTAAAAGTGATTAAGGAAGTATAAGTAAAATTATTTGTACACCAGTACACATTATAATTAGTGAACTCTTTGTATGCCTCTCTCCTTTCACCATATTCTAAACACAAATTCCATTCGTTACAATTTATCTACCGGACACTTCGTTTTGCAAGAGTTTATCTTTAACGTATTACTAGATCATAACCCGTCCGACTGGGCGGGTCTTTGTTTTTATGGTATATATCACATTTCAAAATTACAATTTAATGGTTCCAGTTTTACTAAGTAATAGTCTAGTATTTAAACATTGTATTTTATCACTGTATTGTGTAACATGGACGTCGTAAAATGTTGTGACCCGTAAACATTTTAGTAATAGTTTATAAAGTTAAGTTTTTTGGCTAAATTTGATGCAAAGTTATATACTCTAAATAATCTAGTCAAATTTTTAAATTATTTTTTTAATGAAGAATTGGAAGGCTAGTATATCACTGTTAAAAACTTATAACAATAGTCAATATAAATTATATAAATAAAATATATATTATAAATACATTTAAAACATGAATACATATATGTATAAATAATTTTCAAAAGTAAAATAATATCAATGATAGAAAATCCAAAAACAATAATAATAGTACCTTGGTCCGCAGTAATCTTTAGTTTAATAAATAAGTCAATTAAATTTGTAGGCTATCCTTGTTTCCAATCATCATAATTTTAAATATTTCTTATTCATATTTCCAAACACTTAACTTTTTGTACTTCAGCTTTAATAGTATAGATATACTATTTAAAGCATATACTTAAAATAGTAATAATCTGATGGAATGTTAGAAACAATAAAAATGCTATATATACACTTCATGATCTTATTTCGTAAAAATGTATATCTTATACTTTGTTGTAAGTTTGCAAGTTCTAACTAAAAGCTGATATGATCTCACACTTCACGACGAAAACCAGAAGATCTACTCTTCAACCATAAATACATCCTTTTGGGGTTTCATGAAATCAAATTTCTCATTGTCTCTACTTAACTAGACATTGCTCCAATATCGATGAAATAATAAAAACACAAAATCCCATAAAAAAACTGATCATCGTGTCTCTCTGTCTCACTCATTCTCTCTCCTCTCATACCCCCATCAAATCTTTGATTTTACTAACAGTCACTACAAGATATATTTATATAAGAAAACAAGAGAGTGTAGAGAACTAAGAGTAGAAATAGGGCAAGCACTTGTGTTGCAGGAGGCTACTACTGGTTTTGCTCGCAGCAAGGTTGCTTATGAAACTAGAAGAATAAGCTGAGCCTAAACCTGAACTACCCATATTTATGTTAGAATTAGTGCCAGTTCCACTAATCATTTGCTTCAAATCCCCATGTCCATTAATGTAGTTATTGAAATACCCTTGTGTGAAATCGCCATTGTACCCTTTTGTCCTCTGGTCAATGTGGTGGTCTATCATCAACATCTCTTCTTGCTTCATCATAATCTCTGATCGCTTTCCATTGACCTCTGAGTTGAAACTGTTGTGGTTGCTGTAATGATCACACATATTGTGGTTGAGCAAGAAACCACTTGTGCCCGAAATGTTGTTGTTGTTGCTGCTCATGTCCAAGAGAGATAGATCGTGAGGATAATTAGGGTTGATAAAGGGGAAGATCTGTTGATCATCAGCTTCAAAGCCATTGATGTTGGAGAAGAGAGATCTTGTTGGGTTTTCAAAATACGGATTGTAGGAAGAAGATGCAATCGTTGCTGATGGGGTTAATGGTCTTTTCACATCCTGAGAATTAGGGTGTAGAAAAGGAGAAACCATGGTTGCTGATGAGGGAGAGGAGGAGAAGGAAGAAGAAGAAGAAGCCATGAGTTTCTTCCTTAGCTTTGTGTTCCAATAGTTTTTGATGTCGTTATCTGTTCTTCCCGGTAGATGAGCTGCTATTATTGACCATCTACAAGTTTCAATATATACATGTGTGTTAGTTAGTAGTTAATGTAGGAAGAAAATGTTGAAGCAAGATGAATAAAGGCTGCTCATAGCTCGTTCTTGAATATGTCCAGGTTAAGAACTATTCTGGTCCAAATAATAATAAACTTAAAGTAGATTAAGGAGGAAACAAAATTTGTAAGAGAATAAATTATTTAAGGAGATCGAGGGAAATAATAATTCCTTTGAACCCATTTCAGTTATTAACTAACTACTCAAGGGGTCTTAACAAGCAAAGGCAAAACGATATATACTATCACTCATATAGTTTCACTTTTGTCTTGTTTAGTTTCTTATAATAAAGGACAACTTTCAAGAGATAAATCAGGGAACCTGCTCCCGATGGCAGCAAAGAGGCTAAAAATGATTCTGTCTTCTTCCTCAGAGAAGTCGCCATGTTTTATGTTTGGTCTCAAATAGTTTAGCCACCTCAATCTACAACTCTTTCCACATCTCCTCAAACCTCAAACAACAACAACAATAAAGAATAGTACACGCTCTTTTTTTTTGGGTTTGTGGTAAAGGTGACGCTGAATCAAAAATTAGGTTAGAACATATAATACTTACCAGCTTTGAGAGGAAGAGAGATCCAATTTCCACCATTACCATACTTCTCAATGTAATCTCTGAGCTTAGCGTCTTCCTCAGGAGACCAAGGCCCTCTCTTCACCTTTGTCTTGTCGCAACATGGAGCTCTTCCCATTTTCCCTCGTTTGTGTGTTATCTCTTATTTGCTTTTCAAGATGGAGTTTTTGAGTTTATGGAGGAGTAGTTGGATTTGTGGCCTTTAAATAAGAGACTTGGATTTGGACTCACCCTATCAATTATTATTATTATTGAATTATATGAAGGAACTTTAATTTATAATATTTCATTTTGTCTCAAAAGCTATGGGTGTGAGAGAAGTCAACATGATTGACATGCATGCATATTCAATTATTCATTGTGTATTTTCAATAATTCAATTACTTTATTAGCTCTTCATATTGAGGAAATTACACTGAAATGTGACTCAACAGGCCCGCAAATAATACAAATAAAGAGAAAGAAACTTATATGACTGTTCTTGATTTTTGCTTTGGTAAACTCTCCCTCTCGATTTATATATCTGAGGGTTTATGTATTTCATATATGTATTCTGCAATAATAAACAAGTGAGTTTGATAGAAAATATCTAGCAACTTTGTTCTGAGTTTGATGGAAAACGGGATAATCATTAACTTGAGTTTTCTGCTTGATTTGATCATTCATCAAAGTATATTTATTTGCATTATCATGATCAAATATTCGGTACTCATTATGAATTTCAAAAAAAAAAAAAAAACAAATGGAAAAGAAAAAAGTTACAAAGGTGACGATATTACACGGACAAAGGGAGACAACATGTAATAAGCGGAGATTGCATCGGTCGGACCAGTGAACTATGTTGAACTGTCTGAGTTTTTTTTTTGTGACAACAAAACAACGTCCAAAGAAAATAAAAACCATTTTGTGAAATCTCATTAACCAAAAAATTATCATCACGAGTTGACTTGCGAACGTTGTCTTCGTTATTACATTTAGTAAACTGCCAAAAGAACCTTCATAATTATTCAGATCGTACTACTTTGATGGACACTTGCCTGAGTTAATAAAACTACAATTAATTTTACAAAAAAAAGAAATTCATAAAATCATACTATTTTAATGTAATTTCAACACAAAAAAATTAAGTTTTTCTCCAATCACAACACTAAACTTAACACTAAAAAATATTTTATAATATTATTTATAATTATATTTTATTTGTACTTTATTTAATTATATATTTTATTAATAAAATAAATGAATAGTTTTTTAGTGAGATGAATAATATTTTAGTGTGATGATTAGTATCACACCAAATTTGATGTGAAATTATAATGCCACATTAAAATGGTGTGAATTTTAACGTTGGTTTATAGAAGATTTTTATGTCAAAATCACACTAATATAGAATTTTAGTGTTGGTTTGGAGATAGTTTCACGTGTATATGTGGCTATGGACATCTCCACCTCGTAACATTATTTTGGTGTTAAAATTATGTTATTTTAGTGTAATTTCACCACTATAAAAATTATTTTTAATAATAACACAAAACTTCACACTAAAATTATTTTATAATATTATATTCCTTCTGTTTCATATTAAGTGTCATTTTAGAAGAAAAATTTCGTTACAAATTAAGTGTCGTTTTCGATTTTTAATGTAAAATTTATTAATATCATTCTGTAATTTATTTTTATATTGGTTGAAATAAGGTTACGTGTATAGGTAATTATATTTTTACATGTAAAATATGCAAAATTTATTGTTTCCTTAATCCGTGTGCCAAAGTCTAAAACGACACTTATTATGAAATAGAGGAAGTATCTATTTATTTTCTTGTTTGTTATTTATTTAATTTAAATTTTGTTAATTAACTATGTAGTTAATATTTTATTACGATGAACAGTATTTTAATATGTTAAATAGTGTTACATTAAATTTAATATAAAATTATAATGTTACACTAAAATGATGTAATAATAATGTAATACAGTTGGGTTAGGGCGGTTTTAATGTAAAATAGTATTCTGCAATTGGGTTTGAGATGACTTTGACCCACGGACAAATATGTATCCATATATGTACAATTGAAATTGAAAGATCTTACTGTTTACATCATTTAAGGTACATGTGTGTTGAGGAACATGTTTCACGTAGATACAGTCACACACTCATTTCCAGATTTGTGTAAGTAATATGTATATATGCTTATTAGCTCATGTACGTATGTGTGTGTACAAATGGCCAAACAGGAATTTCCTTATCCAGTGTACTTCAAATTTCCAACAAACTTTTTGCCACATTACATTTTTTTGACATCTGCTTAATTACATTTACATGAGTTACAAAAGAAACTTAATTGTCTCTGCGCGTCAAACTTCAAATTCGGATTGCTCTGTTCACCTAAAAACAACTTAAAATGCATGTAAACACCATATATACAAAATTAGAACTCTATGCGAGACTGTACAAAAATGTTATTTAATGTACAACTTTAAATAATGTTAGATAATACATAAAAAAATCAAAGGCATGAAAAAACCACAATATCAGTTGATTACATCATTGCAAACTTGTAAGTAAATATTCCTGTACAATGATGATCAACTGATATTGTGTTTTTTTCATTGTAAATATGTAAGTAAATAATTCCTTATTTTATGTTGGCGCTACACATATCCACTAAATTTTGAAGTCAGGAATCATGTTTCATTAAGCTTTTTTTTATCATTTAGAATGTTTTAGTTTCTAATTATTATTTTAAAGCTTTTAGTTTCTAGTTAACAAGGTTAAAAATTGAAATATTTTAGTAAATGTGCATCATATTATTAATTTGCACAGATATTTTTTTACAAAAAAAAAGATATGGGTTTCTACATTTTATAGAAATCTTGTTGGTGAACAGAAGATCTCAGGTATAATATAAAATCGGATATGCTGGCCTTTAGAGATAGTGTTCAATGCATATGTAGAAAAGTATATGAAACAATTAGTATATAAAGGCAATCTTAACAGTTTGGGTACCCAAAAGAGATTTTAACTATATATTATTATTATTTCATGTAAATTATGTGATTAATTCTAAATAGTTTCTTTAAGTGATGACAAATAAAAGAAATATCTATCTTTTTTTTTTAACAAAAAAATATCTATCTAAAAATGGTTATGATTCTTTCACATTTCTCTTTCTTACTGAGTTTTTGATTAATTAAATTATGTAATTGTTGAGATATTGTTTTTATTTGATGTCAAAAAGAACGTAACAGAGGCAATTATTGTGTCACTGGTTTTTCACCATAAACTTTTCGTAACACTGAATAATTCTCATGCGTCACCTCCTAGACAGCCAATTATGATATCAATGCCATCTGGTTTGTTCATAATATATCTGCATAATATATTTGCATGCATGGTTTTTTATTAGTATTATATTAGATGCGCTGTTCATGTTGCAATAAAATATATGCAGATCATCTGTTGCTTTTTAAAAATGCCGATAATCTAAAAATGAAATATTAACATCTACTATTTATGTTGAAAAAAGTGATCGATCTATTATATTGGTTGAAAAAGAATTAATCTAACTTAGTTTGAGTCAAACTATGATTGGACGATGAATACCAAAAAGACTCCAAAAAGACAAGAGTCTTTTTCTCGTCTGACTCTCAGTGTAATTAGCTCGGTTTATTTCCTCATGAGTAGTTGGGCAAACTAAAGTGGACAAACTCCTGAATTTTTCAACTTGACAAAAAAATAGTTTTTAACGTATCATTTTCTAAAGGCAAATTTTGTAAAAAAAAGACTAAACAGGTATATGCAAATAATTATAAGGCTTTAGTAATTTTCACAGTAATAAACATACACTACTACTAAATGTGCTTTGGTGGTAAATATATCTAATGAGATTATTTTTGCAAAAACTGTATTTATAAATAATGTTTAACAAATGAAAAGATATAATCTCTTGCAGATGTTATAAAAAGATATGTCGAAAAATATACCAAACTTAATAAAATATTATTAAATTTGATCGAAATAAATATTTTTAATTTTTTTTCCAACAATTTGTAGTTTATCATGTGTATTACCAAATGTCTAAGTAAGCTCATTAATTCTGACTATCTGCATACATATATAATTTTCAACTAATAATTATGCAAAGAGTTTAATGTATACATCAAATTCTTTTGATTGGAAAAATAAAATTATTGAAAAAACTTTAGACAGTGGTTTATCATATCTAGAAAGTTACACTTATCTAAAACTAATAAACAAAATCTACTCAATTTGAGTAAAAACAGTAAAGCTAAATGAGATTTTTGGATTGAAGGAGATTTTAAGATTATGTCTAGCCTTTGACCTACAAATCTATTTGTGAAGTATTTCAACTAAAAATTCTAGGATTTCAAGTTTTTGTACTCCATCCGTTTTGTTATAGCTGACGTTTTGCACTTATTGTTGTCAAAATATTTGACGTTTCCAAATTTTTAATGCAGAATATAGTGACTTTCAATTTTATTTACCTTTGCATTAATAGTTATGATTGAGAATCTGCACAACAAAACAATGATAAATAAGGATAGAATAGATAATATACTAACTTCCTTAATTTGTGTGCAATTCTCTCAACATCAACTAAATAAATAGAGAGAGAGAGAGTACTATATACTCCCTCCGTTTCATATTAAGTGTCGTTGTAGAGAGTGTTTTGTGTTACAAAATAAGTGTCGTTTTCGGTTCTCAATGCAAAATTTATTAATTTTATTATCTAATGTGTTTTTCTATTGGTTAAAATATGGTTAGGTGTATGGGTAATTGTATTTTTATATAGGAAATATGTAAAATTAATTGTTTCCTTAATCCGTGTGCACAGCTGTTGAGTGACACTTATAATGAAACAGAGGGAGTATGAGTTAAAAGTATCATTTTTCTTTTTAAATCCAGAGTGTCGTATTTATTCGCTCTATATGAAAGGAAATTTTGTACCAGTTCTAACCATGATTCTAAAATGTCAATTAGATTGGTTTATATCAATATGACTTTTTCATCGTTTGAGTTTCAAGCTCTATCATGCATTTCTACGAAAAAAAAATGCAGTTATAACATAATAATCTTATGATTAATCATTTTATCTTTTTACTTTAGTCAAAAACAGATAAACTCAGGAAAAAGAAGGAAAAGGATCGTCAATAATACACGTATCGAGTGGTCATGAACACCACACAAGAGGATTGTCACAGCATTAACATATCTAAATAAAAAGAAATTTCATTTTTATTTTATCTATATACATTACCATAGTGATATAAGTTTATTTCCGTTAATAGCTAAAATTTAATAATTGAGATTACATACATTTATAGTATGTAATATATTTAAAAAATAATAATAAATATGAAACAGATATGTTTCCTTTATTGTTAGATTATTTTGATTTTGTTAACTTTGTTTCATTCAGTCGTACCAATATAAAAAGATACACAACAACACAAGGTAAAGCAAGCTCTGTAATCAACTTACAATATGTATTCAATCCCAAATGGTTTAAACTCTTATGGTGACGATACAATGAATCTTCACGGTTCTGTCCCCATCCAAATGAACTCCAGCTATGGAGATCGCGAGACTAAAATGTTTCGGTCAATATTCAATACTCCTGACATCAGAAACCATCATGGTGTGTTCTCTTCCTCTCATGCTTCTAATTGTTATCAAGATTCACATATCTATTCATCTTCTTTTGGTTTCAATAATTCACATGCGGCTTATGAGATGAGAACCAACATGGTCTCTGATGCTGTTGATTACCTTCCTATTAGCAATAACTTTCATCTTTCTCAAGTCTCTATCACCCAAACTATCACAAGAAGGTACTCTGCTATAGTTCCTACTATTAGTTCAATCATAGCCCAAAATGAATATGAACGTGATATGTATCCCAACATTTCGAGTCCTTCCTTTTACTCTCAGACTTTTGTTGAGAATCAGAGCAACATATTAAATCCTACACCTCTCAGTACCCATTTTCCTAGGAATGTAGACCAATTTTCCTTTTCACCAAATCACCACCATGTTCCTAATCGTCGACCAGTGATTAAACGTCAGAAATTTAAAGAGATTTTAGACGGTTTTGATTTTGAGGAGAATGGTGTATACGATGGTCGGACGCATAGCCTACCATATGAAAAGTACGGTCCATATACATGTCCCAAATGCGAAGACGTGTTTGATACTTCACAAAAGTTTGCAGCGCATATATCTTCGGTTCACTACAAGAATGAGACGGTCGAAGAAAAAGCAAAGAGATACAACGCTAGGAACAAAAAAAGAATTCGTAAGATAGACCAAACGATGCATGGTGAATCTCAGATGATCCAACCCGAAGAAACTATTGTAGAGGATAGCGGAGGTAGCAATAACAACATTGCAAGTGAAATTGAAGCTTCCCAACAACAGCTGGTTGTTAAGGAAGAACCTGTTTATGATGTTGTTTATTGATATGTTTTCTATTTGGTTAGTTTTAATATATTATTAATGTATCCTGTTATTCTTCTTGTTGTTGGCATTTCATCATCTTTGTTGATGAGTGATTTGATCATTGGGATTGAATATCCGCATTAGCGCAAGAAATTTAAACATTTTTGAATGTTACTTTCGCGTTATCAATGTTTCAATTGTATTCAACTAAGTGGTAAATGCGGGTATAATTCTCTTATGAATATTTATTAGTTGATGTTTTATTAATTTAAAAACCATCATAATAAATTATTATTTATGTTTTCAAAATGTACAAATAAAATATCAGATAATTTCTATAATTATTTTGCTTGATTTATATTTAATTATAATATTTATACAAATTTTTTTACTTAATTTATATTTAATTATAATTTTTTATATCTTAATTTTAAATTTTATAATAGAAAAATATATTTTCAAGATAAAAATATAATGCATAAGTTATTTATTGTCTAAAAATATAATATGATAAAAATATAAGATTATAGAAATTATGACATTTAATTAAAATTATCAAAAATCATGGAGAAATTAATGAATCAGCAAATTCACTTCTTAAATAATTATTCTTGAATGATGATTTATATTTAATTAATAACAGATAATTTTCTATTTTACTTTTAAATTATATAATATAAAAATATATATTCAAGATAACAACAAAATACAAAAGAATTACCTTATTTTCTAAAAGTATAATATTATTAGTGTAAATTTATTTCAATTATAGAATAACTACAACTTTTTATATCTTAATTTAAAATTTCTAATAAAAAATATATTTTTAAGACAACAATTATTACATAAGTATCTTATTTTCAAGAATCTGATGCTATTAATATAAATTTGTTTTACATATATAATAAATAATATATAAAATTATAGAAATTATGATAAACTATCAAAATTACCAAAAATCAGAAAATATGAAAAATCAGCAAACATTAAATTCATTTCTTAAATAATTGTATAGATTTTTTACATGTTAATTTTAAATTTTATAATAGAAAATATATTTTCAAGATAACAGCATAATACATAAGAATTAACTTATTTTCTAAAATATCATATTGTTCATATAAATTTGTTTTAATTATATAATCAATAAAAAAAATTAGAGTAATTCTGATAAATGATCAAAAATTATCTAGGAACATGAAGACAAATCAACAAATCCACTTTTCAAATAATTGTTTTGATGATTTATATTTAATTATTAATAATATAATTTTTATATTTTAATATCAATTTTTATAATAGGAATTTATATTTTCAACATACAACATAATACATAAGAATTATCTTATTTTAGAAAAAATATAAAATTATTAATGTAAATTCGTTTTAGTTATATAATAAATAAATATTTTTATATTTTATTTTAAATTTAAGTTTTATATATAAAAAATATATTTCAAGATAAAAACATAATTCACAAGAATTATCTTGTTTTCTAAAATAGGATATATTCATATAATTTTTTTTTATTTTAAAATAAAATATATATAAATATTTAAAATATGATATATAAACAAAATTATCTAAACTTATGGAGAACATGACAACTAAGTAAATTTACTTCTTAAATAAGTTTTATATATAAAAATATATTTCAAGATAACAACATAATTCACAAAAATTATCTTGTTTTCAAAAAATATGATATATTCATATAAATTTGTTTTATTTTAAAATAAAAAATATATATAAATATTTAAAATATAATAGATAAAAAATTACCTAAATTTATGGAGAACATGACAACTAAGCAAATTTACTTTTTAAATAATAGTATAGACTAGGTGTTTTGCCCGCACATGCGGACATAATTTTCATACAATTTATTATTAATCTATATTTATTAATTCAAACCAATATAATAAATTATGATTAATGTTTTAAAATTAATTATAAATGACAATACTCACATAAAAACTATTTTCTAAAAATATATTTTTACATATGTGTTGCTTTAATTTATTTTAATTATAATTTTTTCTATCTTAATTTTTTATTTCTATAATAAAAAATATGTTTTCAAGATAACAATATAATACATAAGAAGTATCTTATTTTCTCAAAATATATTTTTTAATAGAAATTCGTTTTCATTTTATAATAAATTTTATATGAAATTATTAAAAATATGACAAATAATCAAAATTATCTAAATCATGGAAAACTTACAAATCAGATAATTCACTTAATTTTCTAATAGAAAATATATGTTCAAGATAACAATCAAATACATAAGAATTATCTTATTTTTAAATCTGGTATTATTAGTATACATTCGTTTTATTATTTAATAAACTATATATGAAACTATTAAAATATGATTAATAAGCAAAATATAAAACCATGGAGAAGTTGATAAATTAGCATTGCTTTCTTTATATTTAACTACTAGGTGTTTTGCCCGCACTTGCGGGCCTGAACATTTTATAATTATTTTATTAATGTACTTTTACTAATTGAAAGATTATAATGATAAATTATTATGTATGTTTTTTTAAAACCAATAATATTCATTTTTTCATTTAAACATTCTTACATATATTTCTGTGTATATTATGTTCACTATTAAAAATAAATCTTAAAATCAAATAATATTTTCAATTATATAAAATTAAGAACTTTACTTGATTATGTATTTTCTATTTTTTATTAAAATATATGTGTAGATAACAACACAATATATATATGAATTATCTTATTTAAATACATCTTATTAAGATTTTGGATAATTCTTATGATTATTATTAGTTTTAATTACTTATCTAATTTAAATAATTAAATTCGTTTTTATTTTATATGTAATTATTTTATTCATTAAGGGTGTAAACGATATTAACCAGAGTAACTTTTAACGTGGGAGTTCTATTGCGAAAAATCACTTAATTTTGGACATGCACACTTAATTATATTTAAGTCAATTTAAAAAATCATCAAAATAAATGATTATTTACATTCAAATGATTATATTTCCTCTCACAACGTATTTTTTTTCTTTTTGAATGATCTTTTATTTTATTATGATTAATTCATGTTTAATGTTATACTATATAAAATATAAAATAAATTTAATTTAACATGTGAGTTTAGAGGCAAAAAATTACTTCACAAATATATATATATATATCATTATGTTATATTATTATATTCTTTTAATTAGAAAATAATTACGTATTATAAATTTTTCAATTTTCTCTTTTCAATTATGTACAATTAAAAAGTTTCTTTATGAGTATTTATTTATGTGTTTTCTGTTTTTGATTTTTTATTAAAATATATTTTCCGGATAACAACACAATATATATAGGAATTATCTTTTTTCTTTTTAAATATATATTTATATTATGGATAATTCTTAACATTATTATTAATTTAAATAATTTATTTAATCAAATAAATATCAATTTCGTTTTGATTTTATGTCTAATTTATATATTTTATTCATTAAGGGTATAAACGATATTAACCACTCTAACTTTTAACGTGGGAGCTCCGTTGCGAAAAATCACTTCGCAAATAATAGTATATTTCTTCTCACAACGTTTTTTTTTTCCTTTTGAATGATCTTTTATTTTATTATGATTAATTCATGTTTAATGTTATACTATATAAAATAAATTTAATTTAACATGTGAGTTCAGAGGCGAAAAATTACTTCACAAATATATATATATATATATATATATATATATATATCATTATGTTATATTATTATATTCTTTTAGTTAGAAAATAATTACGTATTATAAATTTTTCAATTTTCTCTTTTCAATTATATACAATTAAAAAGTTTCTTTATGAGTATTTATATATGTGTTTTCCGTTTTTTATTTTTTATTAAAATATATTTTCTGGATAACAACACAATATATATAGGAATTATCTTTTTTATTTTTAAATATATATTTATATTATGGATAATTCTTAACATTATTATTAATTTTAATAATTTATTTAATCAAATAAATATCAATTTCGTTTTGATTTTATGTCTAATTATATATTTTATTCATTAAGGGTATAAATGATATTAACCACCCTAACTTTTAACGTGGGAGCTCCGTTGCGAAAAATCACTTCGCAAATAATAGTATAGATTAATATTTTAACTTAATTTTTATTTTCTATGATAAAAAAATATATTTTAAAGATAACAATATAATACATAAGAATTATCTTATTTTCTAAAAGTATAATATTATTAATAGAAATTCATTTTATTATATGATAAGTTATTCATAAAATTATTAAAATATAACAAATCAGCAAAATTACAATAATCATGGAGATGTTACAAACCAATCAGTAAATCCACTTGAATTTTATAATAAAAGAATTAATATAAATTCGTATTTATTAAATAATAAATTGTATATGAAATTATTTAAATAATTAAATGATCAAATTTACCTAAAATCAAGGAGAAGTTGACAACTAAGCAAATTTACTTCTTATATAATAGTATAGATTTCTTTTAAAAAGTTAGTTCTTTGTAACCAACTCTTTAATGGGCTAGGTTGGTCTATCTTTTCTCAATAAATATTTGTTAAAACTTTAGATTGTCAATAAGTATTATACTAGGAATTAGATCTTAATGATTTTTCAAAAAATATATTGTAGTTTAAAAATTAGTTTGATGTAATCAATAACTACCAAACAGTCTTTAATTTTTTTAGGTTTACCATCATCAAAATCTGATTTCGCAAAATATATTTCCCACCAGACATCTTTGGTTTTTTCCTTTCAATTGAACAAAACACATTAAAAATAATGTTATTTACGTTATAGTTTCTTATTAAAGTAACTAATATAATTATATACTGATGCTTTACAACTAATATCATTGTTTTAAACTTTCAAAAATTAGAATGACAAATTACTTTTGGTAGTGTACGATTAGTCTACACACAGACCATTGGAAATGATTTTGTGTAAGAAATGAAAGAAAATAAAAATATTTAAGAGGAAAGGGAGCAAGAATATCCTGGATTTCACCTTAGACTAATCATTCAATCATTTATCATAGCATCATAAACTTCACTCTTAACTACAAGGAAAATTTGTTCTGTATCGAAATTATTCGAATCTGGTTCCAACTATACTCGTTCCCAGAGAGAGAAAGATCCTCAGTGAGAGTGAACATGCCCAAAGTGCCACAACAACCCGTTCCACCCGATAGCCAGATCACAACTGGATCCATTATGTTGTTCCATGACTCAAAAGAGAAACATAACAACTTGTGAATAACAGAATCAAGAACAATTTTAATGCTTCAGTGTATCAAACTAATTTTAATTGGTTTAAGAGTTTACCTGGATGATTTCGTATTTGGCAAGCTATAATAGCCAGCATGATGAGCCAATTCTTCCAGGTAAGGATCATTGGAAACGTAACTGTGTAGGAAGTGGGAAAACATGAAAACAAAAAAGAGAATAAAAAGAGAGAATATCTTGTATGTTATGTTGTGTTGGTAAGTTTTCTCTTGTGAATTTGAACATGTATTTAAAAAACTCAATTCACACACATACACAAAGATGGATACTTCTCAGAGTATTAATATTCCCTATGAAAATACATTCTCAGTAATATGACTTTCCCAACAAAACATGTGTTTTACAACCAAACATATTACTGGTTTAGTCATTCCTCCTTTTTCATCCTAATTAAATTATGTGTGTCTTTGGCAATCTTGTATACTGTCTAACATTACATGAGATGGATTATGCATGTTGATTGTCACTACAAGTTGCTTTCAACGTTAAAATATGCAAAAACTTAGGAATAAACAAAAATTAATTTAAACATATATCGATGCTTAGAGAGTTTGGAATTATTACATGTCCTACCTATGAAACCAAACTCTCATAATTTCTGATTCTTTAATATCTAACTTTTGTTGATTTCTCTTTGATACTCTATATGTTTCATTTTATTTTTCGTTTTAGGTTTGTACACACAGATTAAAAAAATATTTAGTTTTGCATATTTTCTGAATAAAAACATCATTACTTATACATTTAATCATGTTTCAACCAATAAAAATATAACAATCTATAAAATTAATTTTTGCATTAAATTATAAAACAACATTTATTTTGAAACAAAAATTTTATTCTACAACTACAACTAAACTGATACAGAGTATAAGCAAATACATAGAATGTGTATCCCAATTGTAAACATGGTGATATTTTTCTTGTTATTTTTTGTTTGACTATGTAAATGGAATACATTAGCTATTGTAAGGTGTCTCCTGCTTAGTGTCACTAGATTAATATACAAGTATTATGAATATATATAGATGATCCTATTCCTGCATATATGAGTGTTCATGCTATGACCATCTCACGTTATATTATGGGTTCAGCCATCTTTAAATCATGCAGGTGATGATCATAAACCAAGCTCATTAGATGGTTCTTTGAAAGCATCCAGATTCTTTTAACTTGTTTTATTGGAAACTTAAAACAGAAAATCCGATGAACCATAGTATAAGATCATTAAGAGTTTTGGATGAGATACTATGAAAAGAAACGAAACTTAGTTAACAAAACACAGCTTACGGTTACATTGTATACGGTAGTTCAATTATATTATACAGTACACTGCAATCTCCTTGTGTTGCCATCAACATTAAGAGTTCATCAAATCTAATAAAAAAATGGAGTGTAAAGGGTCAATGGAA
This sequence comes from Eruca vesicaria subsp. sativa, assembly GCA_932364175.1. Lineage (NCBI taxonomy): Eukaryota > Viridiplantae > Streptophyta > Magnoliopsida > Brassicales > Brassicaceae > Eruca > Eruca vesicaria. The sequence goes on from CAKOAT010467376.1 coordinate 129,777, forward strand.
TTAGTTAGGATCTAACTTTTGCAAGCCGAGCTCGAATCTCCTCCAATTCTTCCTCGTCATCATCACCTTCTGCAATTGCCTCCTCCTGCAAAACAAAACAAAACAAAACAAAACAAAACAAAAAATCTTAACTTCTTACAGAATCTAATCTCCAAGTATCAAACTGTTTTGTTTTTCTCTCGCAATGCATTTTGCAGGATGAGCTTACCTCGCGGGAAGAGCTCGCCTTGTGTGCAGGAACCTTTATCCTTTCCTTCCTGACAGCTTCAGGAAGCTCAGCAGCGGTTTCTCCAGCAATAGCTGTCAATACTTGATCAACCTCTTCTTCAATCTCATCTTCCATATCCTCTGAATCTAGTGCATTGTCAATGGCATCATTCACAAACTCCTCAATAACTCCAGCCTGCATACCAAAGAAACAAAAGATTCATTAGAGATTACGTATGAATCGATGATAAAAAAAAAACAGTTAAGCAGTGAACAGAACAAAGGGTGCCTTAGTCATCTCTTTACTGAACTCCTGCATTGTTGCAGCCATTTGTGGTGCTTTCATGAGGTTATTTACTAGCTTCATAACCTCTGCACTCTTGGACAAATGCCCAACTGTTCTAGCAACAGCTGCAGATTCAAAGAAATAAAAAAGGAATTAAGTGATAACACAATCACATTGCAAACAGAATATGACAAAATGAAGAAAACTGAAAGCTTTATAATACCAACACTCTCCCCAAGATGCATTGATATAGAATTCATCTGCGCTTTGTTTTCGTATAACCGGTTAACTGTTCTTCTCGAACTCACAATCTCCTTAGCAAGCGCCTGGAACATCAAAAACACATTTCTGAAAAGAGCTAAGCTAACAAAGTCTAAGACTTTTCTTTTTTTTTTTTAATATTTTTTTTTGGGTGTTACCTTGGCAGAGACCATATCATTCCGCTTTGCAGCTTCTTTAATAGCTTTCTGAACAATTCTCTCTTCTTTCTGTATATCTGAAAATCGATGAATCAGAAATTTCTAAGCTCTCTTACAGATTCAACCTAAGACGATTCAAATTGAATCATTGTAAACCAAACCCATCAATCTAATTTCAGCTATATTCATCAAAGTTTAAAACTTTGAATCCAAAAACCCTAAATTAACCAAACGGAAAGAGATGAAAAATAGAACCTCGGATTTGGCGTTCGATGTTACGGCACTCCTGACGAAGCTTACGTTGCCAATCTCGCAAGATTTGCTTCGGATCAGGCTTAGGTTTTATCATCTTCATCACTTTCTCCATTCTTTTTGCGACTTCGCTTGCTCTGTTTTCGTTTTTTCTTTTTTTTTGGCCCAAAAGTATTTAAAACTAAAATATGCAAATTAAATAGTTCGTTTCTACACTGTTTTAGGCCATGTGTATGGGCCGATGCGGGCCAACAAACTGTAGCTAAACAACATATGTAGGGCCTTTTAGTAAAGTATGTCTTTTGGAGGCCTTTGAATTTTTTAAAATTATGTATATGTCTACTAATGATCATGTAACGCCCCGACCGTCCACAGTTAATGGGCCATCCACGCCGCTCACTCGGCCCGTGGGCCCCATCCCGTTCCAACGGCCGGTCCGTTAATTTTCCAAGGTTCTAGAGTCATGTTTACTGACCCTGCAATCACCACATGACATTTCCTCATGCTTTGGCCTCACTTACACGGTATCGCAAATCACTTCCCGGTAGGTCACCCATCTTTTGACTACTCCAGCTCAAGCACGCTTAACTGTGGGGTTCTCTCTAGATGTGCTCCCGAAAAGGTAAGTACACTTTGGTGATATAGGTAGCCAAATCAATTCTCTTAAGCCTTTCCATATACCACAAACCGGGATGTTACAGATCAAGACTTCTCTAACCAATCCTTAGAGCAAAGAGAATGACCAGTGACCATACCATTTATAAATGAGCTACTATGTCACTATCCTTTTAATTAAAAATTTTAACGTACATGATCATTCTTTTTGTTGCGGTTTCAGAAGCGTATTATAGTGAGAACAAAATGTCGTATATGTTGTGGCGATATAATAGCCTCTCCGGCTCTATGCATTCATCTCCGCCTCTATGCATTCATCTCCGCCTATACGATAGGACCAATTATCAAGTGTACTGTTTAGTGATATCTACAAGACATAAAGATATTAAAGTAAGGTGGGCCTCCAAAACAAACTGTGGGTACATACTATATATTATTTAATCCAACATATTTACATTTATTGGGTATATGCATCCTCTGACACACTAGCTGTCTCTTGCTCACATTTCTCTGTCTTTTCATCTTTCCCCATACCACTCCACCCCTTTATTCATTACTTTCTACAAGTATATATACATAATTTATCTTACTTTAACAGTAGTATATTTAAGCACGGTCAACTAGATCTTAGATCCGAATGTCTATGTTTTCAGTTGAGTTTCGATCAAATTGTTTACATGTTGGATTTGCATTTTACATAATTTATCTTACTTTTAACATTATTATATATAAGCACGGTCAACTAAATCCTAGATCCGAGTGTCTGTGTGTTTTTTAGATTTTTTTATATGTTGTATTTGAATTTTTATATAACTGAGTGAAAATAACTTAAAAATGTGTAGGAGCTTCTGAGATTGATCTAAAAAACTAAACTGTGATTCATGAGTTGCGTTTGGCATATTTCTAGATTGTCAACTCTTCGTGAAGTACTTAGGTGCGTTCCACATTTCATCGAACTAATGGAAAAAAATAAATACTTTTATATTGTTTTCTATGAACAGTAAAAAATTAACCAACCTACTAAAAATAATTGTACATTAGATTAGACTACATTCGTGTTAAAATGATAAAGTTGTTTACTTATGATTGAATTCTAAACTGAAAGTTAAGATTGATTTAACCCCTGCATGCATTTCGATCTCCAACTCCTTTTATTATATTCAAAATATTATATGACTTTACTCATCCAAAGAATTACACGTCAGCATACTTTACACTTTCACTTCCCTGAGTCACATATTACTCCACTCATTGATAGCCAGCTCAGCAGACATCTCACGTGCCCAAGTTAAGCTCCTCACGTTATGGACCCCACACGAGACATTCCCGGTTATCCAACATCGACAAAGTTCCCAATATTTTCCAGCCTGGCATCCATTCAGACACATTATCCTACGTGTCACCTATTCATTCGCTCAAAACACTCGACCTCCTCCGGTAAGATCGATCGAGCTTCCTCCGCAACGCCTCGAGAATATGCCACGTGGCATCTCCTTCCGTCATCGGTACATTGTACAAGAGGGCCCGCTTGAACGCCGGCTCACGTAAGTTCCGCTGTATCACAGACAAATTAGTCGCCGCCACGTGCTCTAAAATCTTACGCAGATTCCTCACGTCTTTCTCAGCCACCGTGAGAGAGATCTCCGACCACCGCACCGTCTCCGAGAACGGTAACTGAATCCCATCAGCGATCACCACGGGTACGCATCCCAACACGGCGGATTCCACTAGCCTAGGACTCCATGGGGCCCACCCGAGAGGACAGAGACAAAACACCGATCTCACGATCTCTGATCGGTATCCAGCAAACCGGTGCCGGTTAAGATAAAACCGTCTTCTTCCGCCGTATTTCTTTAAAATCGCCGTTCTCACTCCCCTGCACGCCGAAGAGAGGCATTTTAGTAATTATATTTTAAAAAAACAAAAAAAATTACAAAGTCAACATGAATGGTTTCGCTACGCACGCACTTGCTGTAAAAGCGTCCGCTTATATTCTTAGGGTTGACTTCCATCTTCCCTCGGAAAAACGCCCAAATGTTTCGCCGCCCGTTCGCCGGAGCTTTTTCTAATGCTCTCTGTACACTCTCCGGCGGAATATACGGCGGGATCACCACATGCTCAGCTTCTTGACATGGATGCTTGTACGTAACTCCAAACGTTTGTAAAATTATCGAATTTTTCATAAATTCTGGAATCCCTTCTTGTATCGCCATATCCTCCTTCACAAAATCAAAACGATCTTCATCAAAATAATAATAAAAAAATTGAAAATAAAATAAAAATCAAAACTTCATTTTTTGGTAAAAAATAAAAATCAAAACTTTTTATTTGGTAAAAAAATAAAAATCAAAACTTTATTCAAAAATTATCGAATTTGGGGAGTTTAATTTACCATGGCGTGGAAACATGCGCCGAAGTCATGTGAAGCGACGAAGACGTGGTCGGAGCCTCGAGTCCGGTTCCAAAACGGGTAATGTTCGGAGATGAAATCGACGGCGGAGCTGATGAGGGACTTAGCGTGGCTTAGAGAAGGGAAGCCGTTGGCTGTGGAGAAGTTGCAGGAGACGTAGACAGGGACGAAGAAGAAATCTGCTTCTTCCGGGAGTAACGTACGGACGGAGGAGTCGGAGAGAAGGGCACGGTGGATGGCTACCTCCGCCGCGAATAGGTGACTGGAGCACCGGTCTGACGCCGTTACCCAGTCGACGTTGAATTTGGCCGGTAGATCGTAAACGTATATCTTCATTCCGTTGGATAGAGATGGTTTGAGGATGGCGGAAGATTCGATGAGGGCGCGAGATGGGAGCGAGGAGGATGTTTGGTGGTTAGATAAGAGACTTGTTGTTGTGGTGGAGGATTGGTCTCCGGCGAAGTAAGATGTGAAGAAATAGAGAGAGAGGAAGAACCAAATGACCCATCTGTAATAATGTCTGAAGAAGATGAAGAAGAGGTTTCTTTTGTTGTGTCCACCTCTGTTGTTGTTGTTGTTGTTATTTAGTTGCATTTTGACGATGAAACCAGTCTTCTTCTTGGTCTTGTTGATGATAGGTCTCTTAATGTCAAGCGACATTGCTTGAATTTTTAAGAGGAGCAAAGATTAATCCTTTGTGCTTTTTCTGGTGATGATAATGATTGAGAGGAGAAGTAGAGATCAAGGGTTGGGAGAAATGTAGAGAAAGAGTCGTTGGTGTGTCTCGAGAATGAATTGTTTTTCTTCTATTAACATTTGGATCAAGATTGGTGTGATCTGGTTCTCATCATTCTCTCGTGTCATGGGTTTGGTTCGAATCCAATGGGGTCATTAAGAAATTTTTAAAAAATAATTTTTTCAGAGAAGAGAGATAAAGAGAGAGAAAGAGGTCACATGGCGATGCAATGGAGCAGAATGGAGCTCGGCAATGGTCTCGGGTTCATCGCTTGGTCGTCTCGTAACCGTACCAGTTAAATGTGACATGACGATAATACCCATGTAATTATTACTTTGCGCATTTGGGTAAGTTGGGGAGAGGGCATGTGCTTCATAAATGGGTCTCTTGATAAGCTAATGACTGTCGTTTTGGATATTTTTAGCTAATTATTGGAAGCCTTTTGTTTGTTTGTTTGTTTAGAATGTGTGATAATTAGAAGTTAGCTGGGATTTTTGTTTATCACTTAATAAACTCTCATGTGGTTGTGTGAAGTTAGCTTATCATGTACTCCTAACTTCAAAAATTAATATAGAAAAATGGGATGCATATATATAAGAAAAATACTACTAAACCAAATAAATATGATTGCTCCATAGGGAAAATTAGCCTGATATTTTATAGCTGGGCTCTTTGAAAGTGAAGAACCAGACACATACATCGTACTTTATCACAAAATTAGTATTAATGTACCAGTTTTTAAACTCGGATATCAAGCTGAGGATAAGTAGTAAAATATGTACTCGAACAAATACATTCATACATTATAGTGTGGGGCTTGAAAAGAAGTGCAAAGGGTATCTAAAAAGCTTACAAGGGCACTTCCCACTGGCCACTGGGTGTGGGGAGAATAAGTGCAGTGTATATTTACAAAGTTACAGACAAAAATTTCCATTTTCTTTGTAAGGTTATATTGATTCGCTTTTTTACTGCCTATGGAAAGTGTTTGGTTATAATGAGGATGTACCATTGTTATGGCCCAATGAACTTTTTTTGTATACTCTTTGTTTATTCACTTTCAGTGGAGTAACAAATTACTTTGAATGATACAGTACTTAAAAACTTCTTAACATGGGGAAACGAAGGAATTACTGATTAATCATAGTTCCATTAATGGTCAACTAATCATCACACCAGTCAGTTATGCTACGCAGGAGACAAGTGGTTAAGACTTAGGAAAAGTGGTTAAGAACACGGACAAATCCTGAGCCGGTGAAAGCTAGAAATCTTTCTTTAGGCATAACTATGCCCACTTGATAAGACAAATAATTATCTTCTGCTCTCATCAGTGGCCAAATTTCTCAACGTGATTTTGTCTAAAAGAACTTATACGTGACTAACGTGATTGGTTAAGTGACTTCACAATACAAAGTTTTGAATCTTGTCATTGTAACGGCGAAACAAATCTGACCTTCACAGCCACATGGATGAGAATTCACTTTATCTTTGGATATCAAAGTTATCGGACCAATGTCAAAAACGGTTGATCAATAACGTTTCTGTTGATGTATTTATTACTTAATTAGAGTTCAGCTACTATGTTGCGCTTTCTAATCACATACTGTATATAGGCAGTATGAGTAAGCTATACTAAATGGAACATTTAATATTGTAACCAACCCAATTCACAGTTTCACACATTTACTCACCTAGACATAAAAAAGGCTATGTGTATATTTATATACAAAGAGACAGCATTGGATTTACATGCATCTACTCAGCTTTGAAAAATATATTAAAACCGGATTTATGTATCTAATCTGAATTTGCATCTGGGGATTGTGACACAACATCGTTTTTAATACAAAACTACACAACAATGTTAATGCAAAACACAAAACAATGTTAATGCAAAACTACAAGGCTGATTCATAAACCAAACCTATATAGAATATTAAAATTAGGATTGTTCATATAGTTTTATGCCTCTTGTGACTATTTGTTTTCTTCGGATGCTATTTATTTGTAATAAATATCCTATGGTTAGGAGATATTTTAGTCTTTTGCTGTCAATTTATTCACAAGGCATTCATGACTAAGCAATACTACTATTATTCTTCACATTAAATTATCATTTACATACATATAAAATATATGTATACATTGTAGAAATATTTAAATCGAAGCAATATGTTTGGTTAGGTGTTGCTTATCCTTGAATCATAAGGAAGAAGCTAGAAATCATTGAGAAAATGAATTTCACAACCATTACATTTGTACGTAAACGAGCAGCTTCTATACCTTATAACCTTTCTTGATTCCACAAAGATGCTCGATAACATTAAAGTTGTATTTATGTACACAAGGTTCTTATCAACTGACGTCGTAGCAATGTTTGACGCTGATGTTGTAATATGTCAATTGGCAACGCATTCAAAACATGTTATGTTTCCCGTAGGTTGTGAACAAGAATTTCATCATTTAAAAGTTACTAATGTGCTATACTGATCAAATCATCACTAATCCAATAATTATTAATTAGTGATATGAATATGGTCATTTGTTCAACTGCTACAAACATGTAATTTAGTGACTCATGGATGACTCAAAATGGGACTTGAAGGACTTTGCAACCAATTGTAAACATTTGGGCTTCAGAGATGGGCTATACCCCTCGGTGAAGAACCTTCTCATAAGGTTCAAATGCAAAAGACCATGTTCTAATGAATTAGAATTGTTAAGATTTTGATTCAAGAAAGTATACCATACCAAAGCCCAATACTCTACAGAACACAAACTATTGTGTGAGATCGTAGTTTCTAACATAATTATTAACAAGCATTATCATATATTATTACTTTAATATGAAGCCTGGTGAGGCCGGCTTTGGGGGGAAATCTATACTATTATTTACAAAGTAATTTTTCATAACGGAGTTCTCACATTAAAAGTTGGAGCGGTTAATATCTATTTTACCTTTAATGAATTTTTTATATATAACTAATTATATAATTAAAAACGAATTTAAATTATTTTAATCAAAAACTAATAATAATCATAAGAATTATCCAAAATCCAAATAATATCTTTTTAAATAGGATAATTCCGATATATATTATGATATTATCTGAAAATATATTTGCTAAAAAAAGTTCACGTTAAAAGTTGGAGTGGTTAATATCGTTTATACCCTTAATGAAAATAATATATATATTACATATAAAATAAAAACGAATTTAAATTATTTTAATCTAAAATTAATAATAATCATAAGAATTATCCAAAATCCAAATAATATCTTTTTAAATAAGATAATTCCGATATATATTGTGATATTATTTGAAAATATATTTGATAAAAAGTTAACAATTAAAACAATAGAAACTATATAACTAAATATTAATCAAGTCAACTTCTTAATTTTATATTAATGAAAACTATTATTTGATCTAAAAGTTATTTTTAATAGTGAACATAAATTACAAAGAAATATATGTAAGAATTGTTAAATGAAAGTATAAATATTATTAGTTTCAAAAAATAAAACACAATCAATACTTAATATTATTGATCTTAAAATTATTTCTTAATAGTGAACATAAATTACAAAGAAATATATGTAAGAATTGTTAAATGAAAGTATAAATATTATTGGTTTCAAAAGATAAAACACAATCAATACTTTATCATTATAATCTTTCAATTAGTAAAAGATGTATTAATAAAAACGGATTTAAATTATTTTAATCTAAAATTAATAATAATCATAAGAATTATCCAAAATCTAAATAATATCTTTTTAAATAAGATAATTCTGATATATAGTGTGATGTTATCTGAAAGTATATTTGATAAAAAGTTAACAATTAAAACAATAGAAAATACATAACTAAATATTAATCAAGTCAACTTCTTAATTTTATATTACTGAAAAAATATTATTTGATCTTAAAATTATTTTTATAGTGAACATAAATTACAAAGAAATATATGTAAGAATTGATAAATGAAAGTATAAATATTATTGGTTTCAAAAAATAAAACACAATCAATACATAATATTATTTGATCTTAAAATTATTTTTAATAGTGAACATAAATTACAAAGAAATATATTGGTTTCAAAAAATAAAACACAATCAATACTTTATTATTATAATCTTTCAATTAGTAAAAGATGTATTAATAAAAACAGATTTAAATTATTTTGATTATTTAAATAATTAAAATTAATAATAATCATAAGAACTATCCAAAATCTAAATAATATGCATTTAAATAAGATAATTCCTATATATATTGTGTTGTTATCTGAAGATATATTGGGAAATTGCCAAATATAGCACTTTCATGATACCACATTTCATTTATACATTAACCAACTTTACCATTAGAATTTTAATTGACAAAGTACTTATATACCCTCGACTAATTAAGTCTAAAACTAACTCTTATCTCAGATTCAATCGACAGCCGATATATTCTCCGGAGGTGATGATTTCTCCGGCTAGATCAGGCGACGCTGAAGAGTTTTACGGCGAGATCCTACGAAGCTACGGCGAGATGCGACGAAGCTACGGCGAGGTCCGTCGAGCCGCGGAGCTTCTTGTGAAGGTCTGAAATTGAGTATCTATCTGTTTCAGAGGCTTCAGCTTGAGAGAAGAGAAACTCTTTTTCAAACCAAAGCTCACCGGTGAGATAGAGAAATCATTTACATTCTTGTGGTGATTCACACAAGCTCTTCCGATCAACAGATTCGTTCTGCTAATTGTTGCTTCCGCCATTAGAAAAAAAGGTATCAAATTTGGAAACCTTACGGAAGAGGTGACTCTTGTGAAACCTCTTCCTCTCTCTCTCTCTCCTTTCTCACAAGAATCTCTTCTTCTCAGACCAAATTCAGCCAAAATCAGCCTCGACAGAGAGATCTCCTCCTCTTCTTCTTCTTCTCCATTGATGTTTCTTCTTACTTATTGCTCTTTTTCCTTTTGATTGTGTTTTGTACAGGGGCGCTGGAGAAGATGGGCAACTAGGATTTGGAACTTACGAAGAAAAGGAATGGGTTTGCATCGTTGAAGCTCTTGAGCCTTTCTTCACATATTATAAAAAAAGTTCATACTTTAATGATCCATTCTTTGTATTCTTGTATGTTAATAATTCTAGATTTTTTCACATGCATTGAATATAGTTTTATTCCTTCTCTTCTTCTTCATGACATAGTTTCTGAGATTTGATCGGATGCTTTAAACAGATTCAGGCGGAACATGGTGACTATGGCGGCTGAGCTGAAGCAAGTGAAAGTAAACCCCTTTGATTATTCTCTGATTGTTCTTTCTTTTGGATTGTGTCTTTGTGGGGTCAATTTTGTGTTTATTTGTTTGTAAATGATTTGGTCCTTTTGTTTTGTTTTTTGTTTTTCTCTAGGAAGCAGAGACAAAAAAGCTAAGAACATGGAAAGGGAGATCTGTAAATTGCAGAAGACATTGGAAGATGGAAATTGCCAGCCTGAAGCTTCATCATCTGCTGCTACAAAAGGTTTTAACTTTCATATACCCTTTTATCTTTTGAAATATAATTTATAAACTTAAAAGACTCCAATTTTGATACTATAGTTTGAGAAAGTTTTGGTCTTTGAGAAATTTGTTATATGGTACTGCAAAAAAAGTATATTTGGTTTCAACTTTCTGAGCTATTCCATTATACTTTAGTATATATTGGATCGATGGCTCTTTTAAGTATATTTGGTTTCAACTCAAGAACCGTTACTTTCTTCAACACTCAATGCAACTAGTTAGGTAGTAGTCTTGCTCGGTTGTTGATTGGTTTACTTAGGAAGGTAGTAGTCGTGCACCTATTGTGTTGTCTATTGGTGCAAATTTGTTCCCATGAGGAAGCCCAAGAAGCTACCTGGTGTGTGTTCCTTTTACTCCTCTCGTTGCTATTTTGATATTGAGTTATTTCCAAAGATTCTCTTGCTATGTTGGATAACATGGGAAGTTGTTTATTTATAAACCTTTATAAATATTTATAGACTTCTAACTAGAACCTGCGATCAGCCTTTTTTTCTACTGAATCTGAGTTAAGATAGTTTCTTCGTCCCCTTCAGTATGTCCAGTAACATTCAGTTCCCATGTTACTGAATCATTATATAGACTGATTGATTTTGAAGTTTGAACTATTTTCCCAGTGTATTTTATTGCATAGTTTTCTCATTTATAACCTTTGTGTCATCATGCTATCCATTGACCAAAATATTATGATCATTCTGTAACTTGATGAGACTGTGATATTGACGTATTTGGAAAACACAGGTGGCTGAAAAAAAACTAAGAGAAGAAGAACAACGACAGAGACGTAATCAGGTAAAATTTATCACTTGGAGTAGTAGAAAACCAAAGGAACTAACGGTTTTGTGGTGTTGTAAGAGCACAATACAAACATGGGACATAATCAAGATCCAGGAATGGGAGGGCAAGGAATACCTTCTCAGTTCTCGATGCCTTTAAACCCTGATATGATGAGCATGTTCATGAACATGACGGGAAACAGAGGAGGAGATGGTAACATAAATGGTACAAATGAGCATGAGATTCGTGTAGGCGGAAACATCAATATAGATCTTGGCGCTGCGGATCGAATGCCTGAAGAGTTTTCAGGTGCATTGCGATCAATGATGCAGATGTTTGGAGGATCTCAGGAAGGTAACAATAACAGTCCTCAAGGTATTAATGGAAGGCCATCTGGAAATTAATCTCAAGAGTAATGTGTGTTTTATGGTTTGTGCTCCAAAGACTTTGTTAGGTTTTGAATTTTAACAGCAGACTGATGTAATGAAAGTGATGTTTTCTAAAACTTCGATAGACATACAGTAATAGTATGTGGTAAGCATACATGATGAACATGAAAAAGTGAAATTCATATCTTTTTTTTTCTTTTGGTAACTCAAAATATAAAGTGAAATTCATATCTAACCTCATAATTCTCAGAAACAAAAGGTAAATTGTTATAGTACTATACAATTTGAAAAGAAAAAAGAAAAAAAGCCAAACCCACCGTACTGATCCAAAAGCGCATCGTGAATATCTAAATCTGATACTTGGAAGATGTTCTTACAATATACAATACAGTTGTCAAAGAAGCACACAGTCATAGACCTTCTTGTATCCTAATTACCATGTAAACCCTTGCATGGTAACTTAAGTTATAAGTTCTTGTACTGGTATGTTATAAGATACCATGCTCGAATGGGTTATGATTGTACATGTAGCAACATACCATGCTCGAATGAGTTATAAGTTCTTGTACATGGTTTTAAACCCTTGTAAATAGTTTTATAAACCTTTATAAATAGTTTTATAAACCCTTATAAATAGTTTTATAAATAGTTATAAATGTTTTATAAACTTCATAAATGGTTCATACAAGGTTTTATAAAATCTTATAAAATTTAAAATGGTTCATAACCGGTTTTACAAACTCTTATAAATGATTTATATACAAAACTATTTTATATATCCATATGATTGGTTTAATAAACCTTTATAAACATACATATTCGAGCATGGTATCTTGTTATTGGTAGTTCAGATCTTGGCTCATATATTGGAATGACTGATTTATAAAAATTTATAGTAAGAAGTATAACTTATTTATAAGAACTTATAAAATTATTTATAAAGATTTATAAGTTTATTTAATAATTTTATAAGATTAATTTGAATTATATGAGTTATTAATGAGTTATTAGTGTTTATAAAGACATACAATGATTTATAAAGGTTTATAATTTGATTATAAGAATTTTAAACATATTTATAAGGGTTTAAAAACTAATTTATTAAGGTTTATTTGTTAATTTATGAAATACTACTTATTAAACTAATATATAGAACATTCTGATTAACCACATATTTTATTTATAATGGTCTATAAGTTTGATTTATAACTGTTTATAAAACCTTAAATTAGTTTATAAATATTTATAGTTAAGTTATAGACTCCAGTATATGTTTTATAAAGTATTATAAATCAATTTATCAACCCTTATGAATCAATTTATACATTCTTGTAAATCAAAATATAATCTTATAAAATAGTTTATAAAATTTTATAAATCAGTTCATGAACTCTTATAAGCCTTTATAAATGATATATACGCTTTTATATATAATATACTAGGTGATTTTCCCGTGCTCATGCACGGGTATAAATATATTTAAAGTAAATATATGATAATAAATGATTACTATTTAGTTTTAAATTTAAATTAATTTATAATTTATATGCATCATTTAAATTAATAATATTATATTAATTTAATTATCCTATAATTTTATATATGTTATATCTAGTCAATTTTGTTATTTTTACGGTTGATTTAGTTATCATTTGGATAAATTGGATTGTATCTTTGAATTCAGCTGTAGTATTTTAAAATATATTAATTTTTAATTAATTAATTATTTGCATATAGTGGGTGTTGTCTTAAATATGTAAATATATTTTAGGAAAATTATGTATAACTTAAGATATATTGTGTTTAGAATGAATTAGAAATTAACTAAATTGTCTGATTCCAAAATACGTAAATTAATATAACGATAATATTATAAAGTCTCATGCATATATATAAATTTTACAAAATAACTAAAATTTTAAGAGTTGGTTAATATTTATTTTCATTTGTTAATATATTTTGAGTTATCCTATGATCAATAGAGGATTACATGCATAAGTAGTTGATACATTTTTGGAAGCTCATGAACACACATCAATATTTAGAATAATTAAAATATTTATAAATTCTAAATAACTTTATGCTTTAGATTTATTGAATGTAAACTGAAATTTATTTTAGATAATCTTAAAAGTGAGAGTTAAGATTTTCTTTGGTATTTTAATGGTTATATTTAGTTTCATAAAATAAAAACATAAAATTGAAAAGAAAATTTAATATTAAAAACAAATAATTTTAATAATGATAAAATATCATGTATATAGCTCATTAGACTAATTGTTAATTATTTAATCAAGCGATGTTTATTTTTAAATTTATTTTTAGTTTTAATATCTCTTAAAAAGAAGTAGTACATAAAATTTTGATTGTATTGAAAATAATATTATATAAGTAAATATTTCAATAATACTAATTATAAACTATTTTTATTACTCTAAAAGTATATTTTATGTTATTTAAAAATTATTTTTGAATGCATTATTACTATTTTGTGAACTTTCTTTTTCTATGAAATCATATAATATATACATATATTTTTTCGTTTTCAATTTATTTTTTATGACTTTATAAATAATTTCCTTTTTATTACATATATTTTTGGAAGATTTTGAAAAGGAAACTAAATAAAAGAATTAATAATACTATTTTTAACTATTTTTAATTCATTAAGGGTATCAGTGTAATCAACCATCGTGAGAATGAACGTGAGAGCGACACATAGGAAACTGACTTCTCAAATAATATTATAGAGATTAACTCTTGCAAAATGTTTTATAAACCCTTATAATTTATTTATCAATCCTTATTAATTATTTTTAAATTCTTAATATTAAACATACATCCATGATGCTTTAAAAATTTTTTTTTAAGTAACTGAATGGTTTTGTACGACCTTATATTTTTGTATAAACTCTAACAACTCTTAAAATGATTATATAAACTCTTACAAAATAATTTATAAACTCTTATGAATTGATTTATAAACCCTTATATGTTTTTTGTAAACTCTTATAAATTAATTTATAAACCCTTATTAGTTAATATATAAACCCTTATAAATTACTTTAACCTTTATGAGTTAATTTATAAACCCTTATAAATGACTTTATAAATCCTTATAGATGGATTATTTATGTTTGCAAGAACGAAACATCTATAATGATTAATAAAACTATTTACGTGTGTTTATAAGAGTTTATGAACCGTTTAAGAAGTTGATAAAAAACTTATAAATATTTATAAACTATTTATAAAGGTTTATAAAACTATTTATAAGGGTTTATAAAAACATGTATAAGAACTTATCACCTATTTATAAGAGTTTATAAATCTATTTACAAGGTTTATAAATCTATTTATAAGGATTTAAACAAAATATTAAAAGAGTTTAATAATCTTCATAAAACAATTAATAAGAGTTTTCATTTAGAAGAGTTTTCATTTAGAAGAGTTTATAAATCATTAATAAAAATATATAAATTCTTACAAAAATTCATAAGTGGATCCTTATAAAGGTATTTATAAGTGTTTATAATGCTCTTATCAGTGTTTAAAATTATTTACCAAAATCATTTTCTAACCAAATGCATCATGAATGTATGTGTAGTTATAGAATTCATAAATGATTTTGCAATGCTTTAAATCATCTTGTAAGGGTTTATAAGAGCTTTTTCGTTTATGTTCATAGCTTTATAAGAGTTGATCAATCAAATATGAAAGTTTAAAATCATTTTATAAAGTTTTGAAAACTATTTATAAGGATTTATAAAACTATTTATAAGGGTTTATAAAACCATGTACAAGAACTTATCACCCATTTATAAGAGTTTATAAATCTATTTACAAGGTTTATAAATCTATTTATAAAGATTTATACAAAATATTAAAAGAGTTTAATAATCTTTTATTGAATTGATCACTCTCTTCTCCGGCCTGCAAGTAAATTATATACCCTTAATCCTGTGCATGTACCATTGATACACACAGTTTCCTCAAGGCTCTCCTCCACTCCTCTCGAATCATCCATGCAAGTGCGCCTGTTTCCACGTTTTCAGCCACACAAAAAAAACAACAACAATGTTTCTTGCTTTCTTTTTCATTTAAATTCAAGTCTACATATAAGATGAATTTTGGAATCTGTGGAGCATCAATTCTATTTCACCGTCTTTGATACTACCACCACCAGTAGCCCTATCAACCAGCACCGACAACTCTACTTTCTTGTCTTTTGTGTAGATTCCCAGATTAAGCTGAATATTACTCACACAACACAATCCTTTTATTAACACTTACTCAACATTTGATTGATCTACTCCAAAGTTTTCACATCAATAGTNTTTCTTGTCTTTTGTGTAGATTCCCAGATTAAGCTGAATATTACTCACACAACACAATCCTTTTATTAACACTTACTCAACATTTGATTGATCTACTCCAAAGTTTTCACATCAATAGTTTACCGGATAGTAGTTTCCTGCTATTGGTTCATTCACTTTGAGAACCCAGTCTGTTCTGTTATCCCTGACCTGCAACACAGCGTACATTCAAAGTTCTTATACCCTATCAATTCTATTATAATACACATCGATGTATAATGCAAGTTATCAAGTAAGGGAAAACTAGCCTGAGCAGCAGATGCATTGCCAGATCTCATTGCCTCAGTCAAGTAAGATTTCAGTAACTCGACAGGTTGGAACTGTTCTTGGAGTCCAAATGCAAAACCGCATCAATCTGTTTCCCACTGTTCAAGAGATAGGACTAATGGTGAAGGTAGATAACTTTGATGTGCACTACAAACGTTAGAACATACAAATTCATCTTATCTTTAGATCCTTGACCAAAGAGTTGAGTTAACTCACTAAATACCACACATCAACCTTCACATCAAAATGTCAAAACATGTATGATAACAAGCCATATTTTTAAAATTAGAGAACAAACTAGGCATTTTTTCAGACAACCCAAGAGAAAGGCAAAGCTCAGCTGCCTGACAGCGACGTGAAACCATAGGGATCAGCTACAAGAGTTCCTCTTCTTAAAAGTCGGAAACAATAGCAAAAGTGGCCAGTAGTTGCAGGACCGCATGCGCCTCCAAAGAGTTACCATTGCAGGCATCCATCTCAAGATTTCCCAGCAGTGGATTCCATCCTTCAGCAATAGCTTTTGTTCTCTGCTTAACATCTTTTGAAGAACAGCAGCAAGGGAGTTTCTGTCTAAACCAGATAACAGTATGCTAAGGCACTCCATCAACATGATACAGGTCCTACGCATCCCCAAGAGGTTAGCGTCTTTCTTCCCATCAGTGTTTGGTGCCTCCATGGGGTAAAAACCTTCCAAAGAGTTCAACACCAAGCTCGCCAGGTTTGCTGCAGCCTTGAACGCCACAGGAATCTCCTCCTTTAGTGATGCAAGGTTCTTGCGGTTGTCTGATACAAACTTATGGAGCCCTGCTGAGTCCATATCACCACACAGTTTCAGTAACTGTGGATAAGCCTTAACCTCAAAGTTTCCAATCACAGGTGAGATCTCAGCCTCCTGCACAGTACCATCCCTATTCTCATCGGTACCAAGCAAAGGCATCGGGTGAATCCTCTAGACATTCACCAATGGGAGCATTGTTGTACTTGACCAAAGCATTGTTTATAGCAAACACAGCTGCGTCTCTTCTTCTGTTCCTGAAATCTAATGCCTCAGGAACTTTCTGCAATGGCGAATTTGGTTTTTGAGTAATCTGGAAAGCTTCAGCTTCTTCATCAGATGGCTGAAACACGCAACCAAAGTAAGATAGAGCTGCTTGTTCCCTAAGCTCAGCAATCGTAGGGTCATAATAGGAGAAACCATAAGAAGCCTCTGCATCCAAGCAGCTTGTAGATAAAACTATAACAGCTGTAGATGAAGAGATCTAATAACCAAGATATAACAGTTCCAAGCCTAAGCATAACCACACAAAGGTAGCTACTTTACACTATACACAGAGACTCAAACCAATGTGTACTCAAAGACTACATCAGTAAACTATAACAGTTACCACAGACACAAAGTTAGCTACTTCCCACTAATTTCAGAATCTCCACAATCAACATCCCTAAAAGATTCGATTTTACTCACCTCCAAATCAATAGAAAGAGTCTCAGCAACATGACGCATGATAGAATGAACAAGTTGCTCTTATTATACCTCTCTTCACAAGTCTGAATATCCTCCTCGCCAACCCTAAGCTTACTCAGATCTTGTCTGGTTCGTGAGTGTATTCTCGATCATCGCCGCCGCCGCCGGAAGTCTCGTCATCGTCGATCGTGGAGCGACGGGAACGGTACAATCGACATCAGCAGCGAGGGAATTCTCTGGCTGTTATTATCAGGAGTATAGCTAGACGTCCCGGAGAAGCTCATCGAGATCGGAGAAGAACGGCCAGAGGCGGAGCTCGCCCTCACAGCTTCTGGAAATGATAAATTGGCCGTCGGAGAACGATAGAAAGAAAATAGAAGAGAAGATAGGAGAGGGTAGTATTGTCTTTTTTCATTAATGAATTGTGTATTTATGAAAATGTCCCTTGAGTAGTGGTAAAGTTGAATTGTGGTATCACAAAAATGGTATTTGTGCAATTGTCCCAGATATATTTTACTAAAAAAATAGATATACATAATTAAATATTAATCAAGTAAACATCTTAATTTTATATAATTGAAAAGAAAAAAGTTATTTTTATTTTAAGATGATTTATTTTTAGTAGGGAACATAATGTACAAAGAAATACATGTAAGAATGTTTAAATGAAAATATAAATATTATTGATTTCAAAAAAAAAAAAACATAAATAATACTTTATCATTATAAATTTTCAATTAGTAAAAAATGTAATAAAAAAATTATAAAATGTTTAGGCTCGCAAGTGCGGGCAAAACAGCTAGTCAACAATTATCTAGAGAAACTAGGGAGTCTTCAACTTATGTCAGAGTGTTGATTAAAAAAGTTTGCACACTCAATTTTCTGGCCGTGCAGGAGGAAGCAGCTAAGTACTGTTACACCAAAGCTTGTCCAAAGCCGCTGACAACGGAAATCCAACTTGTCTACGATCCTTTGGAGCAAATAGCGAAGAGAGATTACCGTAAGGGGACTAGTCAATGTCATCAAACCAAAATCTGGAATTCTTCCCGTTATCAGTCCCAACTTTGAGCCATGGCTAAACACAGTTTCTTGGCTTGTTAAGAGTGTGTTGGTCCAGAAAAGAAAGTTTCTTTAAATCCCATTTTTCATGTTTTCAAACACGAGCCGACTAAAATGGTCCAACAATGTGAGATGGCCCAACCAGGCAACAAAATTCTCCATATATAACATATTGGAGAGAAGAAAACAAAAAAAAAACACTAAATAGGTGTAATTAGGTCGAATAGTTGTCTGCTTACTTGAACAACTGACTATTGGACAAGTCTACATAAAATGAGAAGTCGACGTCCACATACTACAACTATCGAAAACCCAAGAAACATATAGACTTTATCACACACACCAACAGTATATATACTTTTGGGTTAGATAATTTAGTATTCATGATTATACAAGCCTTATCGAAAAAGTTATATTATTCTATCTGGTTTTCTAATTGTTAAGAGCCTTACATATTGAATAAAAAGATACATCAACTCATTACCAGTCGATTTTGTATTGGGCCACGATAGCTAAAGCCCGCTAGGTTTTATGTTTAAACCGTCATAACGGAATGTATATATATCTTGTGTACAAAAGTTGAGATCAATAAGAAAGCATATTCAGTTTATTTTACATGGTATCAGAGCACAAAATCCTGAAACCCTAATTTTTGCTTTCTCCGTTTTTTCTTTCTATCTTTTATTTTCCCTCCAAGTTAGAGCTTCTCTTCTGCTCGAGCTTGTTTTCTGATCAAACAAGTCTTAATACTCAGCATCATGAGTAAAGACGGAGCTGTAACAAAGTATGCTGGTGATTCCGGCGTGGTTACACCATATTCGTTGTACCCTAATGATAATCCAGGGGCAATGATAACTTCTGTTTCATTAACCGGAGATAACTATAATGAGTGGTCTTCTGAGATGTTAAACGCTCTTAGCGCTAAGAAGAAGATTGGGTTCGTTAATGGCTCGATTGCCAAACCGGAGACTGCTGGAGCTGATTTGGATTCTTGGACATCGGTTAATTCGATGGTCATTGGATGGCTTCGAACCTCGATTTTTCCTCGGGTTCGAACTACGGTATCGTTTCTTACAAACGCACGTGAGTTATGGGAGAGCTTAAGGAAGAGATTTTCCGTGGGCAACAAGGTTCGCGTTCATCATCTCCGAGCTCAACTCGCAGCTTGTCGTCAAGATGGTCAATCCGTAATTGATTATTACGGAAGAATGGCGACGATGTGGGATGAACTCTACGCCTACAAACCCATTCCGACGTGTACATGCGGTGCCTCTGCAAAATTTGCTGCAGAAAGGGAGGAAGAGAAAGTACAGCAATTTGTTATGGGCCTTGATGAATCTCGTTTTGCAAACGTGATTACTTCCATCATCGATGCAGAACCATCTCCAGATTTGGAACAAGTGTACTCTCGAGTTATAAGGGAAGAACACAGACTTAACTCTTCTAAGTCACGAGAATCAGCAGATGTTGTTGGATTTGCTACACGTGGAGATGCTTCTGGCTCTGAGCTACGCGTTGACTCCGTTTCCGGCAAGAGCAGAGATCGATTGCTCTGTTCTCACTGTGGTCGTTCCGGACACGAGAAAGCTTTCTGCTGGAAACTAACAGGGTATCCTGAATGGGTCACTGAGCGCAATGCTCGTACTGGTGGAAGAGGAAGCAATCGCGGTGGTCGTGGAGGCTCGGGATCAGCTACAGGTCGTGGAAAAGCCTTAGCAAACGTCGCTCATGCAACTTCTTCGCATTCCTCTGCCTTTCCTGAACTTACTGCAGATCAATGGAAAGCAATCAGTTTGCTTGCTCAAGAGAAAACCGAGTGTGCGACGCAAGACAAGCTTTCGGGTAAGTTCTCGGGTGACATCATTATCGACACCGGCGCTTCCCATCACATGACAGGGGATCTGTCTTTACTTGTTGATCTTGTTGAGACATCTCCATGTTTAGTGGGATTTGCGGATGGGAGTAAGACATACTCCATTAGTATGGGAGTATTACCTATCACTGATGCCGTCTCACTTGTTAATGTTCTTTATGTTCCAGATCTTAATTGCTCTTTGATTTCTGTGTCTAAACTGCTTAAGCAATTGAAGAACTGCTTTGCGATGTTTACTGACACTCTATGTATTGTCCAGGACCGTTTCACGAGGACCCTGATTGGAGCCGGTGAAGAACGGGACGGAGTGTATTATCTAACGGATGTAGCAACAGTTCGCGCTAACAGAGTAGGAGTCGTTTCTAATCAGACTTTGTGGCATCAGCGGTTGGGACATCCAGCGTTTTCAGTGTTTTCATCTTTGCCATTTTCTGATGTTTTAAAATCGTCTACCCCGGGTCCTTGTGACGTTTGTTTCCGGGCTAAACAAACAAGAGAAGTTTTTTATGATAGTTTCAATAAAACTAAAGCATGTTTTGATTTGATTCATGTTGATGTCTGGGGACCATACCGTACTCCATCTACGTGCGGTGCTGTTTATTTTTTGACAATCGTTGACGATTATTCTAGAACTATATGGCTTCATCTTCTGTTGGAAAAATCAGAGNCGTTTGTTTCCGGGCTAAACAAACAAGAGAAGTTTTTTATGATAGTTTCAATAAAACTAAAGCATGTTTTGATTTGATTCATGTTGATGTCTGGGGACCATACCGTACTCCATCTACGTGCGGTGCTGTTTATTTTTTGACAATCGTTGACGATTATTCTAGAACTATATGGCTTCATCTTCTGTTGGAAAAATCAGAGGTACGTCAAGTTCTGCAAAATTTCTGTGCCTACACTGCGAAACAGTTTGGTTTAAGTGTCAAGTCGGTTCGCAGCGACAACGGCACTGAATTTATGTGTTTGACTTCTTTCTTTCAACAACAAGGCATTATTCATCAAACGTCTTGTGTTGGCACACCGCAGCAAAATGGTCGTGTGGAACGGAAACACAGACACATTCTTAATGTTGCACGTTCTCTTCTGTTTCAAGCAAATTTGCCAACTAAATTTTGGGGAGAAGCTATCTTGACTGCCGCTCATGTCATTAACCTTACACCGACGAAGATCCTCAATGGTCTTACCCCACACGAAGTTCTCTTTGGAAACAAGCCGACCTATGATCATTTGAGAGTATTTGGCTCAGCTTGTTTCACACATCGTCGCTCTCGTGACAAAGATAAGTTCGGTGCGCGCAGTCGAAACTGTATATTCTTGGGATATCCATTTGGGAAGAAAGGATGGAAAGTCTATGATTTAGACACTGGAGAATTTTTGGTTTCTCGTGATGTTGTGTTCCGCGAAGATGAGTTCCCATATCGAAATAAAGTTGGTGGTGTTATTAACGACTTGCCAGATCCACTTGACATGGCCGATGATGATTGGATTGTTAATCCTGATAACNCTGTATATTCTTGGGATATCCATTTGGGAAGAAAGGATGGAAAGTCTATGATTTAGACACTGGAGAATTTTTGGTTTCTCGTGATGTTGTGTTCCGCGAAGATGAGTTCCCATATCGAAATAAAGTTGGTGGTGTTATTAACGACTTGCCAGATCCACTTGACATGGCCGATGATGATTGGATTGTTAATCCTGATAACCTGTATACGAGGGACAGGGGGAGTACGGTCGAGCTTGATGACAACTCATCTCCGCCTGTGCAAGGCGATATTTCATCAGTAACTCCTCTTCCTAATGAGCCAGTGATCGAGACAGTTACTTCCCCCCCTGACCTGAGTACGCAGGATACTTCTACAAACGAGACAGCTCCGGTACACATACCTGATGATTCAGCAATTGTTCCTTCTACTGGTTCTCACGCAGCCAATGATGAGTCGACTCCAGCACTGGTCGATGATCCTCCTCCGGCTGCTATTTTGGACCGTGGTCAACGCACACGAAAACCACCAAAGAGACTTGATGATTATATGCTGTATCACGTCCGCTGCATTGATAATACACTTCCGGCTCCTGTCTCCACCGACTCGTCAGACTTGTCCTCTACGGTCTCAGGTAATACTCCTTATCTTCTTGAACATTACATGTCTGATGCGGTGTTCTCTTCAGGCCACCAAGTATTCTTGGCAGCGATTCTCGCAGGAGTGGAACCTAAGAGTTACAAAGAGGCATTACAAGACAAGATTTGGCGAGATGCAATGGTTGCTGAAGTTGATGCTTTTGAGAAAAATAAAACTTTTAGTATTGTTGATCTCCCTGAAGGTAAAGAAGCTCTCGGAAATCAATGGGTATATAAGTACAAATATCGAGCTGATGGCACGATTGAACGTCCTAAGGCACGACTGGTTGTACTTGGTAATCATCAAGTGGAAGGAGAAGATTATAATGAAACTTTTGCACCAGTTGCAAAAGTCACCACCATTCGTGCTCTTCTCAAAATCATTGCAGTTAAAAAATGGGAGGTACATCAGATGGATGTACATAATGCTTTTTTGCATGGAGACCTTGAGGAAGAAGTATATATGAAACTGCCATTGGGATTTCGTCACTCTCAGCCAAATAAAGTATGTCGCCTGCACAAGTCTCTGTATGGTCTTAAACAGGCTCCACGTTGTTGGTTTGAAAAGCTCACTACAGCTTTAAAAGAGTTCGGTTTCTATCACTCTTACTCGGATTATTCTCTCTTTATTTATACTCGTGGGAAGATTGAGCTGAGAGTTCTCATCTATGTTGACGATTTGTTGATTTGCGGTAATGATAGTGCTGCGCTTACCTCTTTCAAAGAATATTTGGGAACATGTTTTCACATGAAGGATCTCGGGAAGTTGAAATATTTCCTTGGTTTGGAAGTCTCTCGCAACAATGAAGGTATTTTTTTGTCACAACGAAAATATGCTTTGGAGATCGTCAGAGATATGGGTATGCTTGGATCAAAACCTGTTTATTTTCCGATGGAGCAACAACACGATCTCGGCAAAGACAAGAGTCCGTTTTTGGTCAATCCAGTTCGCTATCGCAGCTTAGTTGGCCGACTTATTTATCTTCTCATCACTAGACCAGATCTCTCTTACTCGGTGCATACACTCTCACAATTTATGCAGGCACCACGAGAGGCTCATTGGGAAGCTGCTCTACGTATTGTTCGCTTTCTCAAGTGCACTGCTGGTCAAGGAGTTATGTTTCGCTCAGACACAGACCTGACTCTCACTGCATATTGTGATTCTGACTGGAACTCGTGTCCATTGTCACGACGATCGTTGACTGGTTACTTAACGTTTCTTGGTGGTTCTCCTATATCCTGGAAATCTAAGAAGCAAGATAAGGTTTCTCGTTCCTCAGCTGAAGCTGAGTATCGCGCTATGAGGCACACTTTGGATGAGATTTTGCATCTTCTACAACTGCTCAAAGAACTTGGTTTTCCTCAAGCTCAACCTGTTCGTCTTTTCTGCGATAATCAGGCAGCTATTTACATCGCAGCAAATCCTGTCTTTCATGAAAGAACGAAGCATGTCGAATCTGATTGTCATGCGGTCAGAGATGCAGTCCTTGATGGTACAATCGCCACACCCCACATCCGTACTCACGAACAGCTAGCTGATCTTCTGACGAAGGCTTTAGGGAGACAACAATTTGAGCGTTTAGTGTCCAAGTTGAGCATTCTTAATCTTCATGCTCCAACTTGAGGGGGAGTATTGGGCCACGATAGCTAAAGCCCGCTAGGTTTTATGTTTAAACCGTCATAACGGAATGTATATATATCTTGTGTACAAAAGTTGAGATCAATAAGAAAGCATATTCAGTTTATTTTACATTTTGATTTAGGTACCTATATATGAACTTTGATATAATATAAGAGCACACTGCCATATTAAATATAAAAGTAACATTGTGGATCTGAAATGTTATAAGCTCTAACAGATCATCTGCTTTTTTGGAAGATATATTAACTGGGTATGATGTAGTGTACAAATGGCGACTTGTAAAATACGATCCAATATACATACATATGAAAGGACAAACATATATAATGATTTTCAAAGGCATGTGTGGACAATCTTTCTAACTGCCACAACGGTAAGTTCGTTTACCTTGTTTCTTACTTTCTCAAACTAGTTTATTCATTCATTCATTACAACTATCATGAGGAATTGAATTATTGGCCGACAAAATAAGCAATCTATTTCACTTGATATCGAATTTAAGGATGTGAATTAATTGGACTAAACTAAAACGCACACAAACTTGTTTCATTCATAATGATAGTGAAGAATGGAAGCAAAGCATGTCCCGTTCATTTATGGATAGCTCCCATGTTTGTGACTTCGTATAATTAGCTCTTATCCGTAAAATATGTTTGTTGTGAAATCGCCAACACGATCATATTCATAAGGCATTTAGATATTGGATATTGTGGGTCATCGTATTCATTCATATAAGAGAGAATGATAAGCACTCTTCACTAGTGATATTTTAAAAATATAATTCAGTTTATATCCACCATATTTTGACTAATTTCTTATGATTATTTGATGAAAATTCAGTTTTGTAGTTATTGAGCCTACAATTCCCATTAGATATCTAATACTAACACACACGGGAAACATTTAACTCTTGTTTAACGGATACCACTATCGTTTGGTAGCCCGTAGCCAAAACATAGAAGTTCTTAACATGTTATCACAATGAGAAAAGAAAGAAGAATTAAAGTTTTCTTGACATGCTCTTAGATTAATGTTGGTGAAAGAGACCATGAAATGATAACTCTTGTCTGCCTACTTTTACTATTGGAATTGCTTTTTCATTCTTTTCTATATATATTTATTTAACTGAATATTGTTGAACGAGAGAATCCTATAACTCTTTTAATGGATACCAGTATACCACTATCAGAATTAGTAGAACATATCGTGCAATACATGTATATTATATGATAATATTATTATGATCATCGATCATGATCACCACACAACACATGCCCAGCGACCCAAATATGGAGATATTACTTTCCTGACTTTACTTCCACTTGCAGTAAAAGTCAATTAATCATTTCATTATTTAAGGATATTTATTTTTGTATAGTTTGCCCAGGATATTAAAATTGAGTTTCGCTCACCCTGATCTATTAGTCATTTACGACTTTATGTGTATTTCTTCCACACCGAAAAGCAAGGCAAATGTATGTACTCAGTCCATGTTAAATCTACACGCATATCTGGAGAAAATAACTGAGTCATTATATTGATAACTAAATATTTTTTTTCAGTTTTATATCTTAGGTTCTGTAATATTCCACTTAAATTCGGGAATGAAGATGTGAATCTTTTTTTTCTTTTCCACGAGTAGTGATAGGTTTAATAATTGAAAAAGGGATTCCATCAAACTTTTCTCAATATATTGGTGGAAAAAGTTTGGTTACCTGCCTCTTTTGCTGACCATGGAATCCACGTCTCATTGACTACATGCATCTTTAGTTGTTTATACACATATATACTTTCATCTACATATCCTTTTTGTGCACAAAATTGAAAAATATGGTATTAGAAGCAGTCGTTCCCGCTCTTTTCGGTGCACTTGATTTTTCTTGGATAAAGACAAGAAACCGTGTTGTATTCCAAGAAAAAAACGAAGAAGAAAACAAAAAGACTTGTAAAGAGTTGGGACTATAGTGTGAGTGAGTGAGACCAAAGTCAGTAAACTACGTTGTTGGTCTTCCACCATATACTTACGGCGAATGAGGAAAAACAAGAAGAAAAACGATAAATATATAAAATTTCCAGCAAAAGAAGGAAAAACGAAAACTACATAATATATATATATATATAATATCTAAAACTTCCACTTAAATGATTTTAGTCTTATTTCATGAAACATGTATAAGGATGATTTGCAAAAGGACCTGAATAATAGTTATATTTAAAACCACTTTATTTTTCATGTAAACATGTACAAGAATGATTTGCAAAAGGACCTGAATAATAATAGTTATATTTTAAAACCACTTCATTTTCATAGCTATACTACAGATAGATAATTTTCTTATAGTTTGCGCGGTAAAATATAAAGTGGAGTTAGTTGAGGTAATGTTGCAGGCATCATGTGCTATCATTTTATTTAATTTATTTATTATTTTAGATATTTGATTTTTTTCAAGTTATTTGATTAATTATTGAAATCTCGAATGAAAGCTACGTACCTGAAAAAAGCTAGCCCAACATGTTTTTACTTATTTATAAGTCCTTCCCTCCATATGTTAAACTCCATTCTCTTTCTCTCACTCTAACACAGTTTTATAGAGGATCAAAATCTTTGTAAGCTCAGTTTAGTAGAATTTATGGATAACCATAGCAATGCTCTTCTTGGCTGGCCTTACTACGCCCATGGAAAGGTAAGTTTAAAACATTGTTTCTGAAGTTGAGTTTCCACTGTTCCCACCAAAATAGTCCTCTTCTTCTGCTTTTGCTTTATCTCTCTTTCAAATTCTGAGTTTGCTTAATTTGGCCAATAATGTCTGTCCAAAACAAGAAGTTTCTTGAAGGTTTTATTGTTTTTCTCTTTTTGCTCTATTTAATAAACACCCGAACTCAAGACTTAGTTGGTAAGATTCATCAACTAACTAAGAAGAACATGTTTTTCTGAACTCAAGCATACACCAAATGTTGTAGCTTAGTTTGCTCATAATGAGTTTCTTAACCTGCTAGTTTGTGATTTGTTAATAACACATCTCAAAAGTACAGAGTTTAACAAGTAGCCATCAATGAGTGACTGTTCATGTAGGAGTCCCCTGTTTTTTTCCTCTGTTATGTCCCATCTAGCTTATTTAGACACACTTTTTCCTCTGTTTTTTTTCTTCTGTGTCTCTATTTATTGATATTTTTTGTACTTATGTGAAATTTACAGACTACAGAAGAATTAAGACACTCTCTTCTGTACACAACACTCGAGCTAGAACAAACAAAAATGTTTGTTCATGAAGAAATAAGGAAGAGAGATGAACAACTCATCCATCTTAAATACATATTAACCAAAACCATTAAAGAAAGAGACGAAGCTCTCGAAAAATGTCAGAGACTCATGATGGATAACCATTCACTTCAACAACAGAAGCATATGACTCCTCCTTTATCCGGAGCGTCAAGCATTGATGATGAAACATATCAGCCACAACAACTAGCATCAAACAAGAGCTTCTCCTCTTCAGATTGCGAAGAGAGCTTCATGTCACCCACTGATCATGTCATAAACCCACAACCAACTCAGCTTGAAGAAGTCTCAGAAGCTGAGATTTTGGATCCATTGCTTCCAGACAAGCCATTGCCTGAAAAGGGTAAGCTTCTGCAAGCTGTTATGAAGGCAGGGCCTTTGCTTCAGACTCTGCTCTTAGCTGGTCCGTTACCTCAATGGCGACATCCTCCACCGCCTCTCAAGACTTTTGAGATCCCTCCAGTCACTGTCCAGTGCCCTAATGTCAACAATGGGTGTGGAAAATTCAACAGGAAGAGAGTATTCTCAGATGGGTCATATTCAGAGGCTAAGTATCAGAAAGTTCTTCTCCACTGACCGAAAATCAACACAACTCTGGCTGCTGATCCTTTACTTCTACTAAACTTGTAGTACTAATAGTCATCTGATGTACCATTTACATAGGTCAGTTTCAAGATTAACTCCCACATAGGGTTCAAGTGGGAGTTGATCTTTTGTACATTAGGACAAGGACAAAAAAAACTCCCCTGGTTTAACCTCTTACTCAATGGAGAGTTAATACTATGTGAGAGAGTTTGCTATATTACTTTTTTTCTTTAGGGATGCTTTTTGTTCTTTTTGTTTGTGTTTTTGTATCACCAAACCATATCCACACTCATGTTTTGGTTCCATGATGTGTTGAATTAGGGTTTCTTTTCTTGTTTTTCTTATGTTCAAGGTTTTTCTCTTTGATCTTATGTAATATCTGAAGCTCAAGACTTTAGCTTCATTGATTTGCTTTTCTTCTTTCCTGGCTTCATAATGTAATTTGTGTGTAGTAACTGAAGTTTAGTAATTAAAGAGGTTTTTTTACTTGTCGCCTTTGTGGGGGTGTGCTTGAATGATTTTTAACTTTGAGATAATTTATTTAATTAAATACAGTAGTATTTTGTTTTAGGGAGGGATGAGTGAGAAGTCGTTAGCAAAGCCCAACACCCAAAAGGTTCGAGAACCCAAAGCCATTTCTTTGTCGGTTCGGGTGGGTCCTGAGAATCTGGAGCCGGATCTTCATGTCCATGTAACATAAGTGTGCCAAAAATACAGCCAACTCATGAATTGATTCACCTTGTTCACTATTATTATTATTTATTTCTCATGTAAAAAATATTATAAATTATTTTCTATCAATTTCATTATATTATTTAGTATCAATATTGTCAAATTAAATGATTTCAAGGCAGCTTTAGATAGCCTGAGACATGTTTTGTAAACCCCCGTGTCCACAAAGCCCATTGTAGTTCTCGAAAAACAAATATTCACATGCGCGTGCGTGCGCCACCTTTTAGCTTCTTCCGTCTACCATTAAGCCCAAACGTAACAAAAACTGGTCAAGGGGGACGCGCCAACGGTTTAGAAACAAACATTGCTCAAAGAAATAGTTACGTTGTTGATTTTTTCCAATATTTTTGTTATATTTTTAACCTTTTGACCAGTATTTTTTTCGTTGAGAAGAAACAAAAAAACAGACAGAAAAAAAACAAATATTCAGCGAAACAAATAAAAAGCAAAGTTGATATGAAAAGTTTTGAGGACAAATCATTCCCCTTCATAACTTATACTTATCATCATCCTCATGAACGAATCACTAGCACTAACTCCTGCGCCATGGCCAGCAGTTTGTTACCGAGCTTTCTTCAACATATCTTCATACGGAATTTTGGAGAATTATGAAACTCCGAGTGTCATCTTTGGATACGGATTGCCTCTTCTTGAATTGCAAATCATCATCATATTCGTATTAATCGTCTTATCTCATACGTTCCTTAGATTTATTGGCGTACCACAGTTTGTTTCTTACATGATCGTAAGTTTAAACATACCAAATCTCATCATTTCTTGTGTTGAAAGTAACTAACAAGTCTTTGGTTATTTAATTAGACGGGATTGCTTCTGGGACGCCACATATTTGATCTTCAGGATTTTTCTTCGTACCGTTTATCATCAGACGTGGAGTTAGATGGCAACATAGCATTAGAAGGTGTGTCCAAGCTCGGTTTAATAATGTTCACGTTCTTGATGGGCGTGAAGACCAACAAAAGAGCCGTGTTTCATATCGGTAGAGGCACGGTTGCGATCGCAGTCTTATCCTTTGTGGTGACTATGACCGCCGGATTAGCCTTTAGAAATTTTCGTATAGACAAGGCCGACCCTCTCTATATGCCTCTCAAACTGGCCCCAACAGAACGCACCGTGATTGTATCAGTTCAAGCGTTAACGTTGTTACCGGTAATAACGCACCTCGTATATGAGCTTAAGATTCCAAACTCGGAGCTCGGCCGCCTAGCCATATCTATTGCCACCGTTAATGATCTCCTAGGATTTATCACTCTACAATGCGTTTCCTACGTAGCATCATACAGGTATGCAACCAGTCCTCTCAGTTTAGGGTTTAATTGTTGCATTTCTCATCACTTTCTCAATATCAATAATATTTTCTAATAAGAAAAGAAGTCAGATATATGTATTTAAATTAGAGTTCATAAGTTTTCTTCCTACACGCTAAAAATAAATTGTAAAAAAACAAAGGTTTGAGCTGCTAAGGTTACAAACTTGCTCAGCAAAATATCATAACCATATTGTTTACTAGAGTAAAATATCTATAAACTAATAATGTTGTGACTTTGAAATTTTATTAATTTATAGAGATATTAATTTACAAAAGTTTCTTTATTTAGTTTTTTAATTTTAAAATATTTTTTCTAAAATAAGAAAAATACGATTTTATTGTATAAACATTAATTATTAATTTTTAAAAGTTTGACATTTATATCAATTTTATTATATTATTTTGTGTATATAATATATATTGCATATACTATAAATGTAGTTTTAGACATAATATTACCAAATCTCATCAAAAATACAATAAATGTTAAGAAAATTATAAAGTTGTGAATATAAAAAATAATATATTGATATATTCTTATGCATATAAATATGTATATAATACATAGTTATTAGTTTATAATTTTAATGGGACCACATATTTACATAAAATTTTCTAAACAATTATTATCTTATTATTTTATCGGTGTCAAATTTTGAACCGGTCCAAATTAGGACAAAACAAAATTTATTAATTTAAAGAGATTATTAGTTTATCGAATATTAATTTATAGAGGTTCTACATTATCTAGACGATGACATAGTATAATTTTCCTTTCAGATGATAACGTTTTTGAAGATTTATTATAATACACTAATAGTTTGAAACGGTCATGTAGGTATGTATCGCCCAGAGTAGCCAACCGTGATGCAGTGGCAATGACCATCTTAATCCTTGTGATCCTATTCATCATCAAGCCTACGGCTCAATGGATAGTCGACACAAGTCCAGAAGGCAAACCCGTACGGGAACTCTACGTATATGGAACAATTATGACCGCAATAGCAGCGAGTATTTACACAACTTATTTCCACCAAATCAACGTTTTAGGAGCTATATTGGTCGGGATGGCCATCCCAGATGGTCCACCTCTTGGGTCTGCGTTAGAGGCCAAGTTCGAGGGTTTAGTTGCAAACATATTTTTCCCGATTTCAATCGTGGTAATGACCATGAAAGCTGACATTTCAAGGGTCTTTTTCGCGTTCGATGATATAAGCATTAACATATTTCTGGTGGGTTTCACATTGGTCATCAAATGGATTGCTACTTTTGGGTCTTGCTTGATCTTCAAGTTACCTACTAAAGAATCTATTATCCTCGCCATTATGATGAACTATAAAGGTTTTGTCGACTTATGCTTCTTCGAAGGAGCTGCTAATCATTGGGTAAACTTTTTTTATTGAGAACCTGAACAGACTCCACATGCATGCATATATTATATCATCATGATTTCAAATTAACGGGTTATTATTTTTTTGTCATGTAGAATTTGTCACAAGCCACACATACGTTCATGATAATATACGTCCTTGTGATCGCGGGAGTGTTACCTACTATAGTGAAAACACTATACGATCCAAAGAGAAAATATATAGGATACGTCAGGAGAGACCTCATGCATCTGAAACCAAACTCAGATCTCAAGATCCTAACATGTTTGCACAAACCGGACAACATCTCAGGCGTGCTATCGTTATTACAACTGCTCTCTTTCCCTCCTAACCAAGATAATAATAAAGACAGAGGAATCATTGCTGTCACAGCATTACACCTCGTGAAACTCGCGGGACGTTCGTTTCCCATCTTGATACCACACGACAAGCGGACCGAACCGCAGTTACTTCAAAACTCTTACATACAAACAATGATGCTCGTGTTCTCCGAGTTTCAACAAGAGAATTGGGCATCTACGACTGTTAGTTTCTTCACAGCTTACTCTCACGAGGATCTAATGGATCATGACATTTGCAACCTCGCTTTAGACCACCACACGTCGATGATCATCGTCCCTTCTGGACGTAAATGGTCACCTAATGGATTATATGAATCTGACGATAGTGTGATCAGAAGTGTGAACGCATCACTCCTCGACCGTGCTCCCTGTTCTATAGGTGTACTCAATGACCGAAGCTACCGTAAGAAAAGGAGTAACGGTACCGTTAAAGTCGGTGTTATCTTCATTGGTGGTAAAGATGATCGAGAGGCCATCTCGCTAGCTAAATGGATGAGACAGAACCCTAGAGTGCGTCTCTCGGTGATCCGGTTTTTGTCTGGTCAAGAACGAGACAAGTCCAAGAACTGGGATTACCTTGTTGATAATGAGGTCTTGAATGATTTGAAAGCAACATATGCCTCCGCTAAGAATTTCTCCTATGCGGAGAAGTTAGTCAACGGTGGTCCGGCGGTGGGCACCGCCGTAAGATTGGCGGCGGAAGAGTATGACTTGATGATTGTAGGGAGAAGTCACGACGATGATTTACTGGATGTCACGGGTTTACCCGAATGGATGGAGCTTCCGGAGTTAGGAGTCATTGGAGATTTGCTTGCATGTAAAGATCTAAAAACTAGGGTTTCTGTTTTAGTAGTTCAACAACAGCAACATCATGAATGAGTGTAGTTGTGTAATCTGTCAATGATTTGCTTGCATGTAAAGATCTAAATTACATGAAAATTTTCATTTCTTCTCGTCTCGTTTTGAATTAAAACTTAAAATTCCATGATTCCTAGAAAGTACTATAGTATTACCAATACAAACAAAACTAAAACTTCCACCAGAATAATTTGTATTTGTGCCACTCCGACTTTGTAGATCATACAGACTTGGTGGGATGACAAATTTAAAACCGTGTTCGATCCTAGAAGAAAGCCTAACGTTTGTTCTTTATTGGGGCAACAAAATATTCTTCTATTGTTCATATGATCTCAAATAGAGAGACAAATCTAATTCGTTAGACTTTTATTACACGTTGATTACTAATTAAAATAGTTTAGTTTTTTTTTATGTTGGCTAACGAAACTATTAATTAAGTCCAAGTTGAGAGGGCATTACCACACCGTTCAAACTTCAACTTTATTAAAAAAAAAAACTAAGAATGGTTCATGACAATTGGAGTGTCAACATCATTACACTCCTGGTGATGGGCTAATCTGACCAGATCAGCTCTGATTTTTTCAACAAAATGAATTATATAAGTTGTGCCATGTATTTTTGCGTCACTACAATTTTCTAGCATAGACGAATAATAAATAACTTATTACATCCCTTAAATAGGCATGTTTGATAGCCAAATATAATACTCCAGTTGTAATGAGTTAGCACTTAGCAGACATGTTTGTTTTTTTAAACAATAGCGTTATTTTACGTGACGTTCTTCTTAAACAAGTCACTGAAGCTAACCCAAAAAAACACCATTTATCAGCCATCACTTTTATATTAACGTTGTTCATTAATATAATAAAGTTACTTTGTAATATAAAATAAATACGCTGGCACTAAGAGGAATGCATGTAGAAGCAAAAGGATTGAGTTATACATTATACAAGCTTCACGCCTTGACCTTTATGACAACAACGCCCGTTATATGAATGTATATTCAAATAATTTGCGAAGATTAATGCATGAGAAACACAACTTGACTTAGGTTAATTAATAGTATTTATTTAATTAAACAGGGATTGACATTATTAATCTTCGTTTATTTAAGCTATATACACCAAAATACTGTAGTCTTATGTGGGGACGGTCTTACATGGGCTAGCACTTATTTGCTTTCTATACGCTAGTTTTTTTTTTTTTTGTAAAAAGGATTTGCTATTCTATACGCTAGTTGACTTCCGAGTAAATCACATCACATATCCTTATCAATCCCACTGTTAACTTAACGGAAACACTGATAATAGCATTTTGAATTTGAAGGGTGAAAACAACATTCATGACTTCATATAATGCCTCGTGTAATTGCATTACGTCATAAATACTATCAAAAAAATTACGCACAACAAAATTGTAAATATCCTTAGGACTTTAATTAATGGATTGTAATATATCTACAAAATCTGAAATATGTGTTCTAAAGATCACCATATCTACCAGATGTAAACACTTAAATAAATGTGATCAAATTGAAAAAAATGTAGGAACGATCTGACTAGAAAATCATTCAAATTTGATCGAATAACCAACATTTTTCAAAACCTACAGAGTCAATTACATAAAAGGTACTAGTTTGAGAGCTTCGTTGGAATTGATCCGCTACATGATTTACACTATAGGCAACAAAAACACATGAAGTACTAAACCACTCTTAGAATAGACAGTTGAATTCCTTAGAAAAGAGTCTAATCACAAGCCAAACCATGAACATCAAACCATGAACATCAGAATGATTGATATATTGGTAATAGCTCTACACTAGAGAATTGAAACTAAGTGGACCTCTATTATATTATACATGCATGCTATTCTAGATCATTAAATGTATACTCGGTTTTCAAAGCATTGTTGAAATGCAAGGCTCATCAGGTTCAATACTTTGCCTATTTGCTTTGCACACTGTCAATGTTTTAGTCTCCTATAATAAAGACCATCTAACGGCCCATTCATCTGTTATAAATTATTTTGGTATACACAGTACAGTAGTATAATATTGGCAGATTTTTTGAATTTTGATTTTCTTTTTGACAACCAATAACATTAATTTTAAAAGAATTTTCAGCCCACTAAGAGCATCATTAATAAAGATTTTTAGGATAAATTTTTAACGGAGTATAAGAAACTGTTCTTAGCTTTTAACTAAAAAACTAAAAATCTACTCTTAAATAAAACATTAATCATTTTCTAAGGACCAGGATACATGGACGAGTCGCAAAGGACTGCTTTTGCCAAAGCATCGGCTGTAACGTTTGATGATCCAGAAACAAATGAGAAAGCCATAGAGATAAAACAAGCTGATAAAGATTAACAAAACAGAATAACACCATGTTGAGTTCTTCGGTGTTGTCTCCCACATCAATTGTCTCTCAGCCTGTTTTGAATTTTGATAAAGATTAACAAAACAGCATAAGAATATTATTAAAAAAATATAAGAATATATATTTTTTTAAATTTTTTGAAATTAAGGAATATTATTTTGTTCTGGCATCAGTGGCATGTAATCGTTTGTGTGTGAATGTATATAATATGCCACAATTCATAAGTATTTTATACGGTAGGGTGTAATTTTTTAATCCATTTCTCTAGAACGGCTGGCATATATAAAAGGAGACACCACAAAGAATTTTAACAAGCAAACAAACTCGAAATAACAAATAAAAACAAAACTCAAGTTAACTATTTTCTTCCTACTACATAGATGAATCAAGAAGAGCATATGAATCAAGGACGGTATATGATGAGTAATGGAGAAGGCTCAATGTCTTGCTTCTCCGAGACGAACTCTAGTTCCACAATCTACATGAATCCGACGAGATCATCAGGAGACCACGACGGCATTTCACTCTCTCTTTTACTCAACATCTCTACCATGCAAGGCAAAGTCCATGAGATCCAATCTCTGGTCAACTTTTTCATGATCTCCCCTAATAACAATAACCAATCCTCGGAGTCAACGTCATCTTTAGCCGCGGCTAACGTCGAAAGTTTGGTTCAAGACATCATCACGGCTGCTTCTTCAATGTTGTTCACTTGCCAACAACTCCAAAGCTCAGCTAACAGCAACTGCAATATCGATACCAATGAAACCGAAGATGCAATGGGTATGGAGTTCACCCAAGACTTCGACCCGGATCATGATTTCATGGGAGAGTCGTCAGTTAACATTCTTGGTGCCCAAGAAAGAGGAGATATTTCGTTTCTCGACCATACTACGCAGAATCTTGACTGGTACAGCAATGAAACCACAAACCCTAACAAAGATACTCACTGTTCTAAATCAAGACCAGGGAACTACGAGATAGTGGAGCTAAGCGTGGAGGATCTACTAGCGAAATACACACATTACTGCCAGGTTTGCGGGAAAGGGTTTAAGAGAGACGCGAATCTAAGGATGCACATGAGAGCGCACGGGGACGAGTACAAGACACGTGAAGCATTGATCAGCCCAACCAGCCGTGACAAGAAAGTTGAATACTCGTCGTCAATGAGGTACTACTACTCGTGCCCTCAACAAGGGTGTAGATGGAACCAAATGCACGAGAAGTTTCAGCCGTTGAAATCTGTGATTTGCGCCAAGAATCATTACAAGAGAAGTCATTGTCCGAAGATATATATGTGCAGAAGATGCAACGTGAAGCATTTCTCGGTTCTGTCTGATCTAAGGACGCACGAGAAGCATTGTGGGGATATCAAGTGGGTTTGCTCTTGTGGAACTAGGTTCTCTAGGAAAGACAAGCTTATGAGCCATGTTTCTTTGTTTTCGGGCCACTCACCGGCCCATGAGCCGTCGCAGCAGCAACCTTCAATGATCACCCCCTAAAGTTATATCACGGCCGGAATTGAGCTCTAAAAGCACATTTATTGTTTAATACCCCTCTTGGATATCTCAGAGCAAGTCTATAGAGAAATACATATTGAAATTACCATGAATTCATGTGCTATTTACATGTTTAGTTTTATCTTTATAGTATTCATATGCATGTAAAACGAGAGTTCTCTAAACACAACTGTGCCGATCACTATATTAAATTTCAATCCAAAACATTTTTGTATTCAAAAACATTTTAATATTACTCAAAATATGCTTGATGCTTCAATGACTTAGAGCAACTTCAATGCCGGATTTTAGCACTAGATTTCTCAAAATACAGATATGTGTATGTATATATAAATAAGAATATCTAATTATAAGATTTTAAATTTTATGGGAAACTCAACTGAAAGTACATGTGTTAGAGCATGTTTATAGGCAAATCCCTTAGGTGTATCTTAAGTGGGCCAGAATAATTTTTTAATGATTATCTTTAAGCTAAGAGACATTATTAAGATACACACAATTATAATCGTTTATTGATAGTCTCTTAAAAAAGAGAGAAAGTATTATCATTAGAGCATCATTATTGCTAGAGATGCAAAAAGAATCCTTAAGTTAGTTTAATATTTTTTTAATGGTAAGAGATATATGTAAGAGACAATCATAAATGAGTAGATTATTGCTAGAACTTTTACACATAGCACATATGCATTGCATCAACTTCAGTAATCACTTTCTTCCAGCCACTGATCTTCCGAGCCTGAGATGCTTCTCAAGTTCGATGCTCACTGATCTTCCAGCCAAAGAATGTTACAAGTTCATGGTCACTACACAACCTGAGATGCTTCTCAAGTCAAAACCTCTCTGAATTGAATGACGCACCATTACAGAACTCTATATAGTTGCATCCTGCAAGTAAACCTCTTTATTGAAGGAATCTATGGTGGAATCGACGCCAGCAAACACCGATACTCTGAGGATAGAGTTAAAGAAGACAGTGACGGAGATTCTTGACGGCGGAGAAGGAGTAATCAAAGATCGCGGTGCGACTGATGGAACTTCTGGAGTCTTGAAAGTAATCAATGAGGCAATTCGAATCTTGAATCGGTTGAGGGAAATTGAATCGAAGATGTAGAGGGACTCTGAAACTTCTTCTTCATTTTCCAGAAAGAGATGTGGAGAGAAAAACGATGAAATTCCCTTAATGGGAGACACGTGTCTCATAAGAGACTTCTTCTTTTGTCCCTTAATTAAGAAACATTTCGTTTGTTTCTTAGGCTTTTTGATTTATTTTTAAACCCAAAAAGCTAAGAAATGGACTTAAAAACGAGCGTTAATCATGCTCTTAGTACTCGGTTAGCAGTGTAAAGAGAGTGTAACAACAACAAATAGAGAGAAAGAAAGAAAGAAGAAACGAGACGGACGAAAGTGCCACGTACCCACTAAGGAACGTGCCTCCGGGATCCCAATTAGGAGACGTGCTTTGCTTAATTTTCTTTTTTCCATTTATTTTAATTGCTAATTTTGCTAAACAACCCCCTTAAGATACGCTGATAAACATGCTCTTAGTTGAATTTTCCATAAACTTAAGAACCTCGCAATTAAATACTAATATTGTGTTACTAAAATCCTTATTAGAACTGTTCTTAGAGAGTCTAAAAAAAGACACTCTATTTTAGAGTTTACAAAATTCTATTTTTGAAGTTTCAACGTGTTCTTTTCCAAAAGCAAAACTTCAAAACTAACTTTAAAACTACTTGTATTTTACTCTATGGTCCTTATATTTTTCATAACTAGTATAAATTCATAATTTTTTTTATAAATAACTAGCACATATAAAAAAAAACATAACAATAATATTAATTAAAAATATTTACTCTAAAATTTAAAACTGTAAATAGAAATACATAACTAAATTATAAACTAGAAACAAAATATCACATTATTTCATAAAATTATTTCCATAATGCTCCATCTTCAGTTATACAATACTTATTTGGATAATATTCTGAAAATTCTGAAGGTTTCAGAGAAAATTTACCATACTATTAATATTGTTGTAATATTTAAATTTATGTAATAACTATGTTATTCATGTACCTTTCTAAAATGTTTTTAAGTTTCTTTTGTAATATTCATGAAGTCTTTAGTTTTAAAATAATATAAATTTTATTTTAAAGTTTTATGTATAAAACTTAAATTTATAAAAACAAATCATCTGAAAGATTTATAATATATAAAAAATTTAAGGATTAAAATGTTAAACAAGAAAAACTGAATAAATATAATATATAATTAATTGTAAATACCAAAATGCAAATAAAAAGATGAAATTTCAAATTTGAAATTTTGAAGTTTCTTTTTGGAGAGCAAGAAACTCTATATCTGGTGTTATGGAGTGTCTTTTGGAGATGCTCTTAGTACAAGACGCTTGGATACAAGTTCAAGTTTTTTTTATAAAGGATTTGCAAGTTTGAGTTTAGATAGTGTATTTTAGATTTTGGATATTTTAGTTTATGATTTGGTATGTGTTCATTTTTTTTTTTTTCATATTCACTTTGGATTCAGTTGGGTAAATTTTTGATTCAGGTATTTTTAGATAAAACTAAAATATCGGATTTTTGTATCAAATATTCAAAATATATAACATTGACATATCTTGTTTTTTATCATCTGCAGTTTTGATTATTAGTCTTGATGATTTAGAATATAATTATTTTTTTATAAAATATAATCTAAGCAAATTATTATTTAAAAGTTCGAAAAATATATTCTCATCCTTCTTTTTCTATTTGATTACTTCAGTAAAACTATACCAAATATTGTAAAAATGGTTTGATATTGATTGACACAATACATAACGTATAAAACATAAAATTTTGTATCTGAAAATTTTGAAAAGCAATAAACTTAAGCAATCAATTACCCAATAATACTACATGACCAAATTTAGTTACAAATTATTCAGTTATTTATTATACAAATCAAATTTTAACCTATACAGAAGAACATTTATTCGCGTGGGGGTTTGCAGATCAAACTCTATTTTTTTATTTAATTGTGTATTTAAAATTAAATGATAAAACAAAATTAAGGTGTACCAACCGTAGAGTGAATATATACATCATTGTCATGTATTACAAGCTTGCTTCGCTAGCAGGTCAGAACATTCGTTTGAAGAAGGAGTCAACCGACATGAAGAAAACATTTGCTCTCAACATCGTGATGTGGACATGAAGTGTTGCAGTCCATGATTAGTTGTGCAACTGACTTATTGTTGAGTGTACCATTAATCGCCAGATTACCTCTTCGGTGTCTGAGATTTGCTTTAACGGTGCGAGACATTCTATTCAGAGAGAAGTGTTTTAACATCGGAGCAGTAGCTGAATACCATATTGGTCGTGCAATATCCGGTGCATTAGCCAAAGCTGGTGTAGGGTGTGCTTTGGAGTCTTGAGTAGCGAAGCTCAGACGATATCCTGTATATTTGTTATATATTTAAATTTTCATATATGGCGTGAACTATTTCTAGTTCATTATTATTAGTTTTGCCAAATTATTTCTAGTTCATTAATATAATTAAGAATATACTTATTTCGAAATAAAATGAATAAGCTGGTAAAGATTATCTTACCAAACTTGCAACTTATGCCGATTTTCACAATCTTAGTGTTCCCTGTCAGATCCGTCCTATGAGCGCGCGTTTACATGTGCGCATGTAAGCTGGTATGAGGAATGCATGTAGCAGCAGTTATAAAAAGGATTGGTTAATGTGACATAAGATGCTATGTAAGCTTAACCGGTATGCCAATTTCACCGTTTATGAATGTATATTTAAGTACTACGTGGAGAAAGAGGCATGAGACACACTAAAGCTTGACTTAGGTTAAGTTTGATTAAAATGGGAATTGACACATTCTTCGTATATTTTAAGATATAGCTGACATATTCGTAGGTTTATGCGGGGAAGGTCTTAAGTGGGGGGATGGTCTCTCTATCTCTCTCTCTATACTTCAATTGACTACTTAATCACGTCAATATCTTTATTAGTCTACTTTTAACCTAATGATAATAATTCATATATAGATAACCGTTGTGTTTTCAAGGGGGGAAAACATCACTCATGACTTCATCATTTTGTAATTGTATTGTCACATTTACGGTCCAAAATATTCCTCGTAACACAATTCTAACTATCCTTATATCTTAATGAATTGGTATGTACAATAATGATTAGTCGAGAATTTGAAACATTTTCCAGAAAATCATCATATAGATCAAGATTTAAAGTTGCCAAAAAAAGATCAAGATTTAAACGCTTAAATACCGATCTAAATAAGATCTACTATGATTAGACCTCTGTTATAAACATGTTTGTATATATATCTGATATTGAAATATCACTAATGAAATGCATGGCGTAAAATATCGTCGGGGTCAATAGACTGTATAGACGACTTATATGTAATATGGCTTAGTCGCATATTAATTGCCTTCCTCTCCTTTCTACTTTTGTTAGTGTTTTAGTTCGTTTACATAAAATACCGTCTCATGAGATTAATCTGTCAGAAATATAGGTTAGTATTGGTCGATTTAAGAATTTTAATAAAATAAAAGCATGCGTGACACGTATTCGTTTGTGTGTTTGAATGTGTATATATGTCACAATAATTCACAAGTATTTTATACAGGAGATGACTCCTATAAGGTAGGCTGTCTTTTTCATTCCATTACTCTAGAACGGCTGACATATATATAAACAAAGAAACCACAAAACATTTAAGCCAACAAAACCAAAAGCACAAAACTCAAGTTAATTTATTTTCTTCTTATGCAAAGATGAATCAAGGAGGGCTTATTATGAATACTGGAGAATGCTCAATGTCTTGCTGCTCCGAGACAAACTCAAGTTCCACAATCTACACTAATTCCATGACGGCCGCGACGAGATCACCGGGCGACGACGTTTCACTCTCTCTTCTACTGAATCTCTCCACCATACAAGACAAAGTCCATGAGATCCAATCCCTGGTCAACTTTTTCTTGATCTCTCCTAATAACAATAACCAATCCTCGGGGTCAACGTCGTCTTTAACCGCGGCTAACGTTGGAACTTTGGTTCAAGAGATCATCACATCTGCTTCCTCAATGTTGCACACTTGCCAAAGCCTCCAAATCTCAACTAGCAACGACAGCAACATCGATACAAGTCAAACCACAGATGGAATGTTCATGGAGTTCTCTCAAGAATTCGACCCGGATCATCATGATTTCGTGCAAGAGTCGTCAACCACACTTCTTGGTGTCCAAGACTTCGACCCGGATCATGATTTCATGGGAGAGTCGTCAGTTAACATTCTTGGTGCACAAGAAAGAGGAGATATTTCGTTTCTCGACCATACTACGCAGAATCTTAGCTGGTACGGCACTGAAACCACAAACCCTAAAACAGACAATCATCGTTCTAAATCAAAATACGGCAACTATGAGATAGTGGAGCTAAGCGTGGAGGATCTACTAGCGAAATACACACACTACTGCCAGGTTTGCGGGAAAGGGTTTAAGAGAGACGCGAATCTAAGGATGCACATGAGAGCGCACGGCGACGAGTACAAGACACGTGAAGCATTGATCAGCCCAACCAGCCGTGACAAGAAAGTTGAATACTCGTCGTCAATGAGGTACTACTACTCGTGCCCTCAACAAGGGTGTAGATGGAACCAAATGCACGAGAAGTTTCAGCCGTTGAAATCTGTGATTTGCGCCAAGAATCACTACAAGAGAAGTCATTGTCCGAAAATATATATGTGCAGAAGATGCAACGTGAAGCATTTCTCGGTTCTGTCTGATCTAAGGACGCACGAGAAGCATTGTGGGGATATCAAGTGGGTTTGCTCTTGTGGAACTAGGTTCTCTAGGAAAGACAAGCTTATGAGCCATGTTTCTTTGTTCTCGGGCCACTCACCGGCCCATGAGCCGCTGCTGCAGCAGCCTCCGATGATCACCTCCTAATATAATATCACGGCGCATGTAACTCAAATAACTTTTGCGTTAATGTTAATGCTACAAAGATTTTTTGTTGTGAGTGGCAAAATGCAATGTTGAGTTAGCTTTTAATTATCCATCATTCTGCTGATTAATGGGTGAGATTTTCCATTTATATTCTCAGATTTTATTCCCTTCTATTATAATCTAATAAATTATTCAGGTCGTATTGAAAGGTGGTATAGCACTCAAAGTGGCGGTGACAAAAACATACATTTCTTCTGCTACACATGTAATCTTTGTTTTAAAAACACTTATATAAAGAAATTTATTAATTTTGAAAAATTATTATGTAATTTATAACTCCAACCAATCATAAAAACATGCATTGGTTACACAATATCCAATAAATATAAAAATTGCATTGAAATTTGAA
The DNA here is from genome assembly GCA_932364175.1 of Eruca vesicaria subsp. sativa. Classification (NCBI taxonomy): domain Eukaryota; kingdom Viridiplantae; phylum Streptophyta; class Magnoliopsida; order Brassicales; family Brassicaceae; genus Eruca; species Eruca vesicaria. Next base: position 173,030 of record CAKOAT010467376.1, read on the forward strand.
ATTTACTTATATTTTAGAACAAATTATAAAACTACTTATATATTATGAAACAAAAGGAGTATAGATTAAATGATAATGAAATAACCTGATTGACCAATGCTGATTAAAAAACTAATTATATTATAAAACATAAAGAGTATAAATTAAATGATAATGAAACAACCTGATTGACCAATGATAATTAAAAAGACTACTTGTATTATGAAACAAAAGGAGTATAAATTAAATGATAATGAAACAACCTAATTGACCAAGGATAATTAAAAAAACTACTTGTATCATGAAAAAAAGGAGTATAGATTAAATGATAATGAAACAACCTAATTGACCAATAATAATTAAAAGAATGATTTAAAACCAAATATATTGCAACACCATGTATCTTTTATTATATAAAGCAGAAGTCAATTGAAAATTCTGTGATTGACACCTACATTTTACAATATTAATTAATAAAAAGTTTTTAGAAATTATTTTACATGCTCAAAATATATCATTAATAAAAACTAAACCGTTAGACGGTTACACACCCACGAATCAAGTCATTTACCCCTTCCACGATTTAGTATTTGGTTCTTCTAATCATAAAATGGTCCATAATAATCGAGAATAACTAGTCAAAAACTCCATTGATCACAAAGCAAACATGAGTTTGAAGACGATGGAACACAAAGCCAGAAAAAAAGAAGAGCGAGTTAGTTTTCACATTTATTTCATCCGCCAATGATAACTTTAATGTTTTTGGAGTTTTGTTGAGATTTTATATATCGTTTACGCCATATCATTGACATATGGGGCGAAGAGAAGAACATGTGGATGGGTGAGCGTTTTCATGCTTAGTTTTTATCAGTTTCTATTCACAATTTATTGCAAAGCTTTATTGTCAGCCAAAAAATAATTTTACATGTATGAATTGTTTTACATTTTCTTTTTGAAAAAATGGCAAAATTGTTTGACATTTATATGCCAAAAAAAATTTCAGTGAGATTAACACATCATAAGAGTCATCTAAAGCTTGAAAAAATTACGAATGAAAACCGACTTGGAAGCAGTAACAGCATTTAGACACCCGGGGTTCATGAGCGTCAATGGTGTCTTTTACCAATTCGGTAAGTTGTTACTTTTCTAATCACTTAGCTATTCATTGGAACATTGATGTTTATTAAAGATTTCATAAGGTTAGCAAGAACAAATCCAGTAAACAATGAAAACCAAAAGTAATAAAAATTGAAGCTACAAAAGAAAAGTAATAAAAATTGTGTGTATGCGAGTGTTTTCTTTCTTTTTAACCTTACGTTGTTGATTTTATTGTGTTTTTTGGTTAATGTATTTAATTGAACAAATAATATTAATAGATTTATTGCTATAAAAAATTAATATATTTAATTACTATAAAGTTAACATATATGTTTCTTAAAGATTTCTAACTAAAAAAAAAAAAATTAACCATTCATACCTACTAAAATATTTTATAATAAATTTAATTTAATTAGTAACACTTATATTCATATTTTTAACATGTATATTTGTCTACCTCAAAGTTATAATTTATTTCATATTAGCATTATATAGTGAAAATTATTTTTATAGTAATAGTCTAAAGTTATAGTAATAATCTAAAGTCAAAAGGCCCAAAACTTGTATCGCATATTCGCCATAGAAGCCATATAATCGTAACCGTACATTGCTGGACTGTTTAAGCACAGCCACGTCAGCTATCCACGCCAAATATTACGGCGGTCACAGTTTATGATGGCGGGTAACAAAATGCGCACGCAAAATATTTTGAATTTCGATTTTTGGATAATATTATTTTAAAACGCTCGCGCTTTACTGCAAAGAAGATCCAATCCATCCATCCACTAAACCTTTCAATCGAACAGCTCAACTATCGCCACGTCACTAATCCGCGCTTTTAGTATCTCAACCAATAAGATCTCTTTCACCATTCCTATATAAACAAAGAGTATCAGTGCTTCAGAGACTCAACAAATCATCAAAACATTCTCAAACCAATCAAACATAACAATGGCGCCAAAGGCTGACAAGAAACCCGCAGAGAAGAAACCAGCAGAAACCACCACCGCGGCGGCGGAGAAGAAACCAAAGGCCGGGAAGAAGCTCCCCAAGGATCCCGCCGTGGCCGGAGACAAGAAGAAGAAGCGGTCGAAGAAGAGCGTGGAGACTTACAAGATCTACATCTTCAAGGTCTTGAAGCAGGTTCATCCCGACATCGGAATCTCGAGCAAGGCCATGGGGATCATGAACAGTTTCATCAACGACATCTTCGAGAAGCTTGCTGGTGAGTCTTCGAAGCTTGCGAGGTACAACAAGAAGCCGACGATTACTTCCAGGGAGATTCAGACGGCGGTGAGGCTTGTGTTGCCTGGTGAGTTGGCGAAACATGCTGTCTCTGAGGGAACCAAGGCGGTGACTAAGTTCACGAGTTCTTAGATCTGGAGAGAGATTTGTAATGGGGTTTTAACTAGTTGTTTGTTGTTTTTTAAGCTTTTGGTTGTTTTATTAGGGAATGTACTTTGGAAAATTAGTGTTTCTTGTTATTGAAAAAATATATGAAGTTCTACTTTCTTTTCTATCGTTCTAGTAAGTTCATTTTGCTTTCACCTGTTGATTTTATTTCCTCAATGTTTCGTAATATCGTAACGTAATCAATAGTAATGTTCCCGAGTTGATATATCGTCTTTAAAGCAAAATCAAGATTAGGAATGTTGCAATGTATTGGAATATTGCTTGTGCTATTGGTATTACAAAGCTTGTGATAACATTCGTGTGACAATCTAATAAAATCAAGTTCACAAGGTAGGGAATAAAAACGAATTCGATGGTTACGTTGGACTGGTGGTGTTATATGGGAGGGTCTTGTACATATCGTTACATGAAAGATAACGACTTAGATGGATTGAATCACAAAAACTACTAAAGAGATTCCAAGATGACAATTTTTCTTTAGGGATATATAGATAGATATATCTCAAATTGAAAACTCCTGTTTAGAGTTCTTGTGTGACTTGACTCGATGGGGGATCATTTCTTTGGGTAAGTTCGATGGTCAGGTCCAACATCGCGAGAACCGGTGTTGATGTATGGTCCTCTAAAAGTTGCCTGAGGAGGTAGCGGTTTTGTTGGATCAATCACTGGTTTCTTTGACGATCTGCGATCAAATGAGACAAGGAAAGAAAAGTAAATGTCAGACTTACAAAGATGAGAAGAAAAGAACCAACAGAACAGTAGAGAAGAAGAGATTCTTACGCCATGTAAAAGGGGAAAGCTAAGCCTGCAGATGCGAAAATAACCAGACCCGTTGCTACAATGACGTTGCGTGATGGTGCCATTGCCAAAACTAGCGTCTTTGGCTTTTAGAGAGAAACTTAAAAACGATACGAAATCAGTTTTACAATGTAAGAAACATAACGACAACAAAACAAGGATTAAGACCAAAGCTCAAACATTATATCTAGACAAACTCTGGAACACACACTGATCAATCATTCTCAGATGCTAAAAATCAAGACATTATTCGTTATACAAAATTATGTGAAGAACAAATCGAGACTCAAGTTTCTTGACACACATACAAGCATCTGAAATATAACAATGATTTTATCCCAATTTGAAATCAACTTCGCGACGCTCATAAATCAAACTGATCTAAATATCATTTTCCGAATCTAACAAGCAATCAATTCGGACAAAACAATAACTGAATTAGAACATAGTGCGAGATCAAAATCAAGAGCAGAAACGGAGAACAAGAACTCACTTGGGATATGAGCGGTCGATTTGAGCATTTGGGTATTCGGGTTTAGGGTTTGATACACCGAGTCGCGGAGGAGGTCTATGAAACCGGCGATTTGTTCTTGACGCTCTGCGAAATTAATATTGGGCTATAGTTAAGCTTTATTGGGCCTACTGCTTAAACTTGATTACTAATTTGTTTTATTATTGGGCCACGTTTATTTTCCGAAAATAGAGACTTCTCGAGGGGTTGTCAAATTTTTCTTTAATCTGAAAGCTTAATAAATCTGTTCAAATTTCTAAAGGAAAATCATTGCGAGTAGGTTTATGGTTAATGATGACAAGCCAAAAAGTGAAGTGAACATAAATTTATGGTTTTAACGAAAAGAGAGTTCTTTATGAATTTATGGGCTTCGAAGCAATATAAAAGAGGTCTTATGGAATGTGACACCACACCATTCATAACTTAGCAACAAAGGAACACAAAGGTATTGCTTTTAATTTTATGTTATATATCCTTTTATTTGAATGAAGTGCTACCATTTAAAGCTCATTCACCCCGTACAAATACTCAATAATATACTAGAAGATTTGGAACGTAACACTCTGATTGTTATGAAACTAAAGAAGCTTTTAAATTCTTCAAATATACAATCAAGTAAATCAAAGGTGAATCTATATATCGAACTAAAAACATAAACACATTTTTGGGGAGAGGGGGAGGGTAATATACCTAAGGACATTTGCATCGGTGTCCCTAATATTATTTGTCCTTATGTTTTTATATTAACATTTTGGGTTAGAGGTAAATATTTTAGTCACTAAAACAGCATCTGTTCATGCCACCTGCTTAAGGACACTATGATGACGTATACAAAATAAAAAACATCCTCCGTTTAATCGTTATTTTTTATTTAAATTAAATACAAAAACAAGGTAAGGACGAGGGAAGGACCACCGATGCAAATGCCCAAAAGAAAATCAAAACATAATCCAAAATTAACATCTAATTGGATTACTATTTGTACTTTTTTTTTTGGTTTTATCTCTCTCTATTTGATTCGGTTATGTCAGTTAACTCCAGTTTACAAACATATAGCATCTGCACTTTAACATTAACCTCTTAAGGAATTTCTCATATATTTTGATTTCCAATCAGTTTTTTTGCTTTTTTAAACCTTGCTTTATTTTGTCCAAGGTCGGTATATAGAGAAAAAGTTGTCGACAAATTATCAAATAGAAAAAGAAACTTTAAAGCAATGAAATAATTGCAATGTGGGTTCTATAGAGTACCATCCGTAAAAAAAAAGAAGAAAAAGTTGCCATGATTTGTGCTGTTTCCTAAAGACATAAGAAGACCATTGGCCAGTTTATTCAATTATATATAATCAATGTCAATTATGTAACATAAGGATCTTTGCATTCCCTTCCATTCATCCGAGGAGGGTATTACTTGATATGTACGACTAGTTCAAAAAGGAAACCGATCATTATGCTATGAAACACGAGACAATAAGTAGTATTGCAAATGTGAATAGGAGTAATGTGTTTGAACATTTAAACCAAATAACCAATCGAGTTGTGGAGTTAGTAAATTCACCAACTTGTTGGAAATAGTCAATGTTTCAAATTTATGCTACGTAAGAAGTAGTATAACTTATTTTTGTTCTTATTTAGTTTCAACATATACAACATGTATACATACATGTAAATGAGTGATTCTGTGTACAAATACATAAAGCAAGAGGCCGGTGCGTCAAAATTACGCAGTATGTGGTTTAGGTAATCAGAAAAAAGAAAAGAAAACAAAGCCAAAAGGAGATGATTCCAAGAACCTTCATTGACTGGTCTTTCTTTTTGTCTGAGAAAACCCTAATCCTTGTTCTACTTTTTTTTTTTATATGATAAATAATTACTTATTTGCTAAGTAAGCTTCTGTTCAAAATTTCAAATGTATCACTTAAGGTCGAGTGGAAAATGTATAGTTCTAATCGATATTATATAATATATTTGTCTCTTTTTTTTTTGAGACACTAAATATTTGTCTTTATAATTGTAATACTAGAAAAAAAGCAATTGCTAATTCCACTTTGAACTCTGAATGAAACAAAACATAAATTATACTTACATAAAGAAACATAGATTCATATATCTCTTTTCTTCACAAAAATTTCTTAGTATAAACAACAAGTCGGTAACTATGAAGTTATGATTATTTTCTAACCTTTTAACTAATGAATATTCTATCTGTTCACTTTAGTTGTCATTCTATATTTTTGCACACAAATTAAAAAAATATTTAACTTTACATATTTTTAAGATAAAAACATAATTACCTATATACCTAACTATTTTTCAACCAATAGAAAAATATAATATTATATAAAATTAATAAATTTTGTTTCAAACGCTAAAATAATATTTAATTTGCGACAAAAAATTAAGTATGGAATGACAAGTATTCTGAAACGGAGAGAATAATGTTTAGAAAAAATAAATTAATGCACAATCTGTAATTTTCCCCATAATATTATACATATAAAAAATCTTATTTTACTATTAATGAAATGGTATGTCAAAAATAAAAAAAGAATAAAAAGGAAAGTAGAAAATGAACGAAATTAAAACACACGTGGTGTTGGAGTAATCTGCACTGAAACATCTTCCTTGTTATCCACTGTTGTTATACTTCACGTCTCTCTCTCTCCCTCTCCCTCTCCCTCTCCCTCTCCCTCCCCCAAAAGAAGAAGCGAAGCGACGACAGCACAAAACAAATCTGGAAATGTCTGTTTATCACTCGAATTAGATACTGAAGACGATCCGTAACAGTTTCCAAACTCGCGCTCCCATAAGTAAGAGAAAAAAAAAGAAATGATCTTTTTTAATTCCTGACGAGATATAGAGAGATCTTGTTAAACACTTCAAAACCACAACCCCCAACTCCTGTCGGGACAGCTATGTCGGCTGTTCTGTTCACGGCAGCTATTCTCTTTCATCTATTACCGTTGACGGTTCTGTCTTACAATTTCCCGGCTGCCCTGAAACTAGAAAGAGCGATTCCATCGAATCACGAGATGGAAATCAGTCAACTCAAGGAGTTTGACAGAGCAAGACACGGCAGATTGTTACAGTCTCTCGGCGGAGTTATAGATTTCCCTGTCGACGGGACTTTCGATCCTTTCGTTGTTGGGTAATCTATAAAGTTTCCATCTTTATTGTTGCCGACAAGGTGTTTGAGTCATTTTCTGTTTTTCCTCTCATGTCTCAATCAAAAAGTTTGTTTCTTTTGTTTTTGGTGTTTGTCTTTTTTTTTGAAACAGATTATACTACACGAAGCTGAGGTTAGGGTCTCCTCCAAGAGATTTTTATGTACAGATTGATACAGGAAGTGATGTTTTGTGGGTTAGTTGTGCTTCTTGCAATGGTTGTCCTCAAACCAGTGGACTCCAAGTACAGCTTCTTATGTCTTTTTTAAGTTTCATTTTTGTAATGTTTTTTTTTTGAATTTTATGTTTTTGAGATTAGTATGGTGCTTCTTTTTTTTTGCAGATTCAGTTGAATTACTTTGATCCAGGGAGCTCGGTGACTGCGACGCCGATCTCATGTTCTGACCAAAGATGCAGTTGGGGTGTTCAGTCCTCTGATTCAGGCTGTTCTGTTCAGAATAACCTTTGCGCTTACACGTTTCAGTATGGAGATGGAAGTGGCACCTCGGGGTTTTATGTCTCTGATGTCTTGCAGTTTGATATGATTGTTGGAAACTCTCTCGTTCCTAACTCAACGGCTCAGGTTGTGTTCGGGTGAGTTATTTATTTCAGCGAATCCTCCGTTTGTTCATAGTAGGGGACACAACACTTGACTTAGTTGGGTGCTATTTGTGGAACAGATGCAGCACTTCCCAGACAGGTGATTTAGTGAAGTCAGATAGAGCAGTTGATGGAATCTTCGGGTTTGGGCAACAAGGGATGTCTGTGATTTCTCAGCTTGCTTCACAGGGGGTAGCTCCAAGAGTGTTCTCACACTGTTTGAAAGGAGAGAACGGAGGTGGAGGCATATTGGTTCTTGGAGAGATTGTGGCGCCTAACATTGTCTTTACTCCACTTGTTCCCTCACAGTTAGCTCCCTCCCAATTAAAACTCTTTCCTTTGTAAAACATTGTTGACATGTTAATTAGAGAATGATTGGTAAGCATTGAAAATTGCAGGCCTCATTACAATGTGAATCTGCTGAGTATCTCAGTGAATGGCCAAGCTTTGCCTATCAATCCATCGGTCTTCTCCACATCAAACGGCCAGGGAACAATCATCGACACTGGTACAACACTGGCATACCTTTCTGAAGCAGCCTATGTTCCTTTTGTTGAAGCTGTAAGTCAGAAAACCTCCCCATTGCTGGGAAAAATAGTTGGTGTCTCTAGTATGCAATTTTGTTCTTGACAGGTATCTTAAATGTTCTTCTTAAATTGCAGATTACAAAGGCTGTTTCGCAGTCTGTCAGACCTGTTGTTTCGAAAGGGAACCAGTGTTACGTCATTTCCTCGAGGTTCATCCCCCTCTTACCATCTCTAACCATGTCTTCTTATGGATATCAATATGATTGAAAAATCTGAACTTTTTCTTATGGTACTGTAATGATCAGTGTGGCAGACGTATTTCCACCAGTAAGCTTAAACTTTGCTGGTGGAGCATCCATGTTCTTGAATCCTCAGGATTACCTCATACAACAGAACAACGTTGTAAGTACTTATACTCCACCTTCATTGAATCTTTTCACAGAGATCTGTTTTTGTTTTTACTTTTTAGTATAACATTAGTCTATGCACTCTGCTTTCTAGGGAGGTACTGCAGTGTGGTGCATAGGTTTCCAGAGGATACAGAATCAGGGGATAACGATTCTTGGAGGTAACCTCTAAAGCTTAAGTCTAAATTACAGTATTTGAATTCTACATTCTTTAATCCAAAAACATATGTTCTGTTTTTCATGTTTTGCTCTGCAGATCTGGTTCTGAAAGACAAGATCTTTGTCTATGATCTGGTCGGTCAGAGAATCGGATGGGCAAACTACGACTGTAAGTAAAAACAAAAACCATATCCAAAGGCAAATCTTATCGTTACACACTTGCATATCTTTCAACTTTGATCTTTCTTTCAGGTTCAATGTCTGTCAATGTCTCTGCGACTAGCAGCAGCGGAAGAAGTGAATATGTGAACGCAGGACAGTTTAGTGACAATGCCGCGCCGCCGCAGACGCTGTCTTTTTTACACATGTTCGGAAACACTCTAATGCTCTTACTTATGGTAATCAACATGTTCTTATAGCACACAGCGTTTATAGAGTTGCCTTGATTGTAGTTTCTGTACACTGTTTTGGTATGGTGTGTGGTCGCCGGAGAGTAATTGTCTCCCAGACCGGCGAAGCCAAACATAAGGAAAGTTAACTTGTTTGTTGTTGTTTTGGAATGTACATAATTCGTTTCTTACTTAGTGGTGTGTGTATTGTTATTCTGATCAAAGTTTATTTTCCCTACTGTTTCTATTATTAAGTGTCAGCGTCCCACCAGGCCACCACATAGGCGCATAGTCGGTAAATCAAATCTAAATGAAATGATTTTTAAACCAGTTCTTGAAGATATCGGTTGAAGTCTAAGGTTGTGATACTTTATATGCAGATGTTCTCATTACGATCATAGAGATATAACTCACATAATCTTTTTGTAGCAAGATATGATATACTAAATCATAGTGATGGATTATGTTTAAACAGTCTGTAAGCATCTTAAAAATGTAGGGTAAAACAAACTATAAAAAGCAAAGGGATTGTTATAATATTACACAGCAGCGTTCATAAAAGAAAAGGTAGTTACGAGACCTCAGAAGTCAGAACAGCTACCACGGATTCAGATTCCTCCCTCCCCATCCTCTTCCTCAGTACCATCAAAAGTTTTGCAAGTCATTACACCGGTCGCAGCGATATCCATCAAAGTTCAGGAATATTCAAACAATTAAGACAGATTCGGTCTAAGCTTAGGAAGGTATCAGGCCGCGCAACAGTACGATGGAAATCTCTACGTTCTTTCAGAAGTTCACGAACCCCGGAGAACTTGGCGTCTTCTTCGATGTTCTTGTCATTAGAGATCACCAGAACATGGACTGGTTCTTGTTTCAAAGAAAATATAGAAGTATATCAAATGGGTGGGCAAGAACCCATTTAGACATGTTCTTTTTTTTTTTTAACGAAAGACGTGTTCTTATGAACATCTCTTTTGCTAGACATTTGTGGTCGAAATCCAAATAAAATCATGTCTAAAGAGAACCATGAGCGTTAAACACTTTATGTGGTCTAATTTTAATCTTTGTATTAAACAATGTTCATTGTAAGAATATAATTTGCCGGTTTAACAGAGAAATATGATCTTATATACAGTTTAACAAAAAAAAATGATTATACGGATTTTGCTTGAAAATGTGAATTTGCGGTTCTTTCAAAATATAATTTTACTGTTTTAGCAAAAATATTATATGATGAAAATTAAGAACTTGACGGAAACATAATTTTGTGGTTTTAACAAATAAATTTAATTTAAAATTTTTAAGAAAATTGATTTTGTAGATTTTACTGAAAATATATTTTGTAGTTTTTACTCAAAAAACATAATCTGGTGGAAAATGAGATTTGCGGATTTTGTGAAAAATGTGTTTTTGTAATTTTTGTTTGGAAAACATAATTTGACGAAAAAGGAAATTCTTTATATATATTTTTAATATAAGTTTGCGGTTTTAACAGAAAACAATTTTTGGATATGAAGAAGAACATGATTTTGTAATTTTGATGAAAAATTTTGATTTTGCAAATTTACCAAAAATACGATTTAAACATTTTGTTGAAAAAAGGTTTGTGGATCTGGAGAAATATAATTTTTAAATTTTGATGGAACAACATCATTTTGAAATTCAAAGAAAAACAAATGGTTCCAACAACATTTTCCATTAAGCCATTTTAACCAGTTGTTAACCTTTTTTTTTAAAACAAAATCTGATTTACCCACTTAAACCTATGTCTAAACATACATGTTCATAATCAATACTATTAAATTTAGAACATGTCCAATTAATATTAGTTAATCTTTAAAGAAAATGATAACTGCTCTATAAGAGTACTATATTACACGGCATCTTTAATTATGTTTATATACCCCCGATTGACAATTCGACTTCTACGTTAATATATAACCATGATTCTATTGTTTTCTTTTTAAAGGTTGTTTTTCTTTTGGAAAATCGATATAATAATAGTATATTTTTGAAGCTTTTCATCGTGTCCACATCAGTTATAAGTTTGCGAATTCCGCGCGTGTTATTAGAGAAAACAAAAACGTATAACATTTTGTAATATTGAATGTTATTGATGAGTGATGAAATGGTCCAGTGGTGTAAGTTGGTGACAAGAAGTTGGTGCTGCGAGTGCACGGGTTCGAAACGTAGTGCTTGCATGTAATTTTTTTTTTGATTTGGGTTTTTCGGGATACCTAAAAGCTTAAGGAGATTCAGAATAATTTTTATGCTGGTTGTTGGGATACAAAATGGCTTGAGGATTTAAAACTTTAGGAGACCATCTTCGATACTTTTATAAGAAAGGTTATCATGTTCTAACCTCCAATATCATTTCAATTCAGTTATAATCATCAAATAAAGTAAAAATATATCTTTTCAATAATAAATATTTACCCCAAACAATTTAGATCGGCCATAAATCTCATATACATCACAATTAAATATATATATATATATATATATATATATATAACATAATTTCAGAAAAATTACACTAATAAACACATGTCCTTTTTTGTCTTGTCTCCATTAAATTATGCTTAATAAAATCACTAATAAAGGGAATGCTCGATAAAATTACTACGAAGATAAAATATGAAAATATCAACCCATATGAATTCGATGTTTATTCTTTTATCAGGCTAATCAAGTTGTGTGACTTCTAATGTTTCATTCATCACCATTATAGATAAGCCAGATAAACAAATGTTAAAAAAAAAACAGCAAAGTCTCATACACAATACATCAACGACGTATCCAACCTCCGCACTTACGCATGGACTATACATCTAGTTACTAATAAAGTTCTATTTTAAAGCACTACGAATATAACAACTCTTTTTTCAAACCTAACCAAATCTATTCTACTAATCTTGATTTCAAAATTTATATATTAAAATCATATATATATATATATATTTACGTTCTGATATTTTAAAAATATTGATATGATCAGCAATATAACAACTCATTTACCAAACCTAACCAAATCTATCCTACTAATCTTAATTTCAAATTTTGTATATTTTACGTCACAACTTTCCACAACCAAATAAACTCCTACATATACGTGGCAATAAATTTCGAATATATATATATATATTTCCATAACTAACCCTTTTTCCCGAAATATATGGACAACTCCTTTACTGTTAACGGAATATTCTACCAATTAAACTCCTATATATATATGGCAATAAATTTTGTGTATATATATTATTTGTTTTAATTTATTTTTAGAAAATTTATTTTCATATTTGAATTTTTTGGTTGTGAAGATATTTGGAGTTATTTTCTGTAATTTGTTTTGGTTTAAATTTTTTAGTTATTATTAAGATGAGGTTTTGATAATTTGATTAAATTTATGATGTTAGATAACTATATATGTGCTATAGTCATTTCACACATTTATTTTGTAATTTAGTCGTAAACAGTTATTATTGAATTTTTTTTTGAAAAATAACAAAGTATAGCCACATTGTTTTTTGATTCCCATAGTAATTAAATAACTAAAATTATATGTTTTCATTATTTGTTTTACATATTTATTTTCATGACAAATCAATATGTGTAACTATATTTAATTATATATGAAATCAAATAATGAAAACTTAATGAAAAACATATAATGTTAATTATTTAATTACTATGATAATTAAAAAAATGTAGCTATACGTTGTTTAAAAAAAATAATAATTAATTACTGTTTACGAATAAATTACAAAATAAATGTGTGAAATGACTATAGCACATATATAGTTATCCAACAGCATAAATTTAATCAAATTATCAAAACCTCATGTTTATAATAACTAATAATTTAAACCAAAAAACAAAATTACAAAAAAACACCAATTATCTTCATAAACAAAAAAACAAATATGAAAATAAAATTTTGTAAAAAAGTAAAACAAATAATATAGGTTAATTAGTTAAACCAAATTGGTTTATGAACTTTAATATATGCTTTGTTTTTTTCTTATATCATTAAGAAACCTAAAAACTTTGATAGATCTAATAACCTTAAGAAATTGGATTACACTATTTAAATTACGTATCTTCAGCAACATAAATATTTATACTTTAAATTATAGTGCATATTCTTGGTTTAAAATTTTTGTAATATAAATTAAAATATTGTTAGTGACTATAAATTACAATATAAAATGAATTTTATAATATTTTATTTATAGTATTTGAATTTTAAATTTTAAAATACTTTTAGAAAATATTTTCATATTTATTTATCTACAGCCATCCGCAACCGCAAATGTTATCCGGAATAATTTTTTAATTTTAAAAATAAATTACAATATAAATGAAGATTTTTTATTTATATTTTACAACAAAAAGAGGATAATACCAAAACACAATTATCTATATACCTAACCACATTTTAACCAATAGAAAATATAATAACATATAAAGACAATAAATTTTACATTGAAGTTATAAAACGACACTTATTTTGAAACAAATTTTTTTTCTCTACAACGACATATAAATTGAACCGGAGGGAGTAACTGATAATAAAAATAAACTAATCCAAATCAAACAATTAGTTTGTTAAAAGATTCAGTATCTACAATCATATCATCTCTCTCTTTTTTTTTCTACAAAAAAACAAAAAAATTAACTTCCTAATTAGAATACAATTAAATTCTAATAATATAACTACAAAAATCATAATTAGAAGTTATGTATTAGTTCAACCAATGTGTTTAACTTGTATATCAGATTCTTGGTTTTAGCGGGTTTTATTTAATCTACAAAATCATATCATTTTTTAATAAAAACTAAAAATTTAACTTCCTAATTAGAATACAAATATATTCTAATTATATAACTTAAAAAATTAATAATTAAATTTATGTATCGCTTCAACCACCGGTTTAACTCGTACTCGGGTTCTGGATTTTATCGGGTTTTTGTAGGTTTTACTGTATTTCTAAATAATGATTTTTTTCCTAAAATTCAAACCGATAACATACCAGACCACTGGATTTACCAATTCAATCGAGTTTCAAAACATTGGGTACAAGTGTATAGCTATGCAATATTACAAATTCAATACAATTATCAAAATCTCTTTCAAATGACGGATCAGAATCTAGTTAATACATTTTAATTTGGAACATCCCAACTCATATATTATACAGATGTAGTACCAATAATGGAATCGCACATGAACACATATTTAAATAAATAACATCATAAGAAAAAATAATTTCTTTTAGGATGAAATCAAAATAAATTATTTTTATCTTGAAGTAAAGAAAAAACAAAAATTATACTTTTATGTGAAGCCAACGAATTTTATGCTGTACTCGTAAGTCATCCCCTAATTATCATATGTCCATTAGGAAGGAATAAAATCTCATTAATTCTCCCCTAACTATTGTACTTTAGATAGACACTTCTGACTGAGAAAGAGTCAACGAAAGCCCTAATTTGTTTTCTGACCTTCTCCTGTCTCGTCATAATTCTCGTTCGTGTTCCAACTCCACACTTACGGTCGATTCCCAAAATTTTGTATCTGCATTAATTTAATACTCAAATCGGGAAAACCTATCATTTAAATCTCAACTTTTTTATTGTATTTGGTCATCTTCTTAAAGTCTCCACCTTTCTCTCTTCCCTCGAATCTCGAACTTTCTAGGGTTTTAAGGGTTTTTTTTCCAGATCTCGAAATTACTCGTCTTTAATCGCTTGATTATCAAATCGAGATTCGCAATTAGCGTAGTTTAGCTGCGATGGCGGATGAGAAGAACTGTGGACGTTTGAGTGATGCGAGCGATTACTCGTCGGAGGATGAAGGAACAGAGGATTACAGGAGAGGAGGCTACCATGCGGTGAGAGTGGGAGATACTTTCAAGAATGGATCTTATGTGATTCAGAGTAAGCTTGGTTGGGGTCACTTCTCCACTGTTTGGCTCGCTTGGGACACTCTTCAATCCGTAAGCCACCACTACTTTCACTCTTAGACAATCAAATCTAGGGTTTTTAGAAAAAAAGGAAGTTGCTTTGGTCTGATTATGCTAGCTTGGTGTTAGAAATTTACAAGCTTTATGTTTAGATTCAGTTTAGGGTTTTAAAAAGGAAGTTGCTTTGTTAGGATTGAGCAATCTTTGTGGAATGTGGGAGCTTCTTGTAGTTAGAAATTTTGCAAGCTTTATATTTTGATTCTCTGGTTATTACCGTCTTTGAGGTTCTTGTATAGTGATGGTTTTTTCTGATACTTATGAATCTTGTCTCCAATACATTGTTTTGCAGCGTTGTCTGGTTATTACCCTCTTGTTTGAATGTGAAAGCTTCTTGTAGTTTAGAAATTTACAAGCTTTTATGCTCTGGTTATTACCCTTTTTGAGGTTGTTGTATGTGTCTCTAATAATGACTTTGTCTGATTCTAGTCTACTTGTGGATGCTGATTTGAATTCCCTTCGTTTATCAGAGATTCAGTTAAGGTTTTTGGAAAAAGAAGTTGCGTTGTTGGGTTTAGCTAGTTTGTTGAAGTGAATGTGGAAGCTTCTTGTCGTTAAAAATTCACAAGCTTTATGTTTTGATTCTCTGATTATTACCCTCTTTAGAGTTTGTTGTTGTATGTGTTTCTAGTGATTATTATAGACGTTTTGATCTGTATCTTTACCTTCAATTTATTGTTTGCAGCGTTATGTAGCTTTGAAAATCCAGAAGAGCGCTCAGCACTACACTGAAGCAGCCATGGACGAGATCAAAATCTTGAAACAGATTGCGGAAGGTGACGCTGAAGACAAGAAGTGTGTTGTCAAGCTACTTGATCATTTCAAGCACGCTGGTCCCAACGGGCAGCATGTGTGCATGGTCTTTGAATATTTGGGAGATAACCTCTTGTCTGTGATCAAGTACAGCGACTACCGTGGTGTTCCTCTCAACATGGTTAAAGAGCTTTGTTTCCATATCTTAGTTGGTTTGGATTATCTTCACCGCGAGCTTTCCATTATTCATACCGATATCAAGCCGGAGAACATTCTGCTATGTTCCACCATCAACCCTGAGGCAGATGCGAGGAAAACCGGTGCTCCTCTTGTTCTTCCAATTGCTAAAGACAAGGCTGTTGCAGAGATGGAGAAACCGAAGAGTTACACGTACAGTGCGGATATGACTAAGAATCAGAAGAAGAAGATCCGTAAGAAAGCTAAGAAGGTAGTGGTGGAAGGATGTGGTGGAGAGGAAGGTTCGGAGGAAAGTGAGAGAGCTTCTAACTCCGAGGCAAGACCAAACGGAAACTCAACTGTGGAGGGTGGTTCAGAAGGGAGTTCTGAAAAGGCAAAAGAGGCAGAGAATGTCAGCGAAAAGAGTCGGGGGAATAGGAGAGGAAGTCGAGTCACTAGGCAGAAGTTGCTTGCGGATGTTGACCGGAAATGCAAGTTGGTTGATTTTGGGAATGCTTGTTGGACTTATAAGCAGTTCACGAGTGATATTCAGACGAGGCAGTATCGATGTCCTGAGGTTATTCTTGGCTCAAAATACTCGACTTCAGCGGATATGTGGTCTTTTGCTTGTATTTGTTTTGAGCTTGCCACTGGAGATGTTCTGTTTGATCCTCACAGTGGTGAAAACTATGAGAGGGATGAGGTATATTTTTTTATATCTCTAACTTTGGTTTCTCAAAATCTTGTTAGCTTAAAACTGATGGACTTTGGATTACAGGATCACTTGGCATTGATGATGGAGCTTCTTGGTGTGATGCCACGAAAGGTAAAAGCTTAGAAACACTCTGTTTAACTTACTCATAAGTATCGTTTCGAGTTTTGAACTGTAAACACTGTTCTCCTTGGATGCAGATTGCATTAGGAGGACGCTACTCGCGGGATTACTTCAACCGTCAGGGTGAACTAAGGCACATTAGGCGGTTGCGGTTTTGGCCACTGAGCAAAGTTTTAATGGAGAAGTATGAGTTCAGCGAGGAAGACGCAGTTGCTATGCAAGATTTCATCACTCCCATTCTTGCATTTGCACCTGAGAAGAGACCAACAGCTGCTCAGTGCCTAACGCACCCGTGGTTAAATCCTGTCCCTAAATCACTTAAACCAGCATCTAGTCCACAAAAACTCAAGGAAGAGGGAGAAGCAAAAGATGAGAGTAAAGCCAAGGAAAAGGATGAGAGGGAAGCCATGGAGGTTGGTGTTGGGAATATAGCCATTGATGGCTCAGAGGCAAAGGCCTCAGGGAGAGCAGGTCGTCAATCTGCTCGTGATCTTCGCACTTGAGAAAACAGATTCCCTTGGAAAAAAAAAAGAGTTTTGTATTTGTCTTTTGGATCTCTTCTCTGAGAATCAAGGATTTTTCGAGTGTCTTGTTTTTTTTTTTCTCCTACGCTTGTTGGAAACAAAAGATTTAAAATTTTATTCGCTTTGGAAACAATCCACAGATGATTCATTAGTTTAACAATTACCAAATAGTGTCTCATGCAGAGCAATAAACAATGAGAGCATAACTCACACAATTCATCATGGTTCAATGGTGGCCATACAGTAATATATATATATATATGACATTTTATGAAATCATCTCTCTAAGTAGCTTACTAGCAAGGGCCTAACGCCACATTGTATGATGAAAATCTCTCTCTTCACGTTCACTTGTAACAAGTACCTCCTCTTTCACCATTTTAGCATTGAAGGTTCAAAAGATTTTGCGTTTTCTGAGATAGGAATACATGAGGAAGAAGCCTACTGCAGCTCCTAAGAGGATTCCACCCGTTGTCAGCCAGAATGCAAACTGCGAATACCCCCGAGACTCTAATGAGTTAAGTTATGGGGTATATATATATTTGTACTGCTTCATGAAGTTTTATGACTTACAACTTGTTCTTCAAGATAGGACCTCAAGTTCATTCCAAATATACCTGCGTGCACCCCCCAAACAATGAACATGGGAAAAAAATATAGGAATTGTTGTCTTTTGACATTATTTTTCATAGAGCAAACGGTTATTTGTAGTTAAAATTCAAGAAGTAGATATATAGAAGTCCAAAGAAAAGAGAGAAAACGTATGCAAATCATAAACATTTTGGAAATGTACCTGCGATGAGAGCACCAGCTGCAACACAAAACGTTCCGACCTGAAGAAGCAGTTCGAATCTGCTAACTTCAAGCCTCCGAGAACTGAGATAATACCAACAGACGGATAAGATTCAGGTTTAACGGTAAGAGTGGCCTAATCATTTACGAGAACAAAAAAAAGTGTTGCGTTGATCTTGTAAACCTTAGATTGACAGCAATTGAGTCTTCCATTTCCTTTGCAGAATCCAGAAGCCTTTCTGCTTGTCCATGGCATGACTCGCATCTGCACATACCAATCCATAGAGTTTCACTACAGAAAAATAATTCATATGTTTCAAAGCTTAAAGTTTATGGTGTGGAATGAAAAATGAAGACCTTTGCAAATAGTTCTCCAAGAGCATTTCAATTTCCTCCTCTTCTTCTGCAATGAAAGCAAAGAAATTCAATATTGATGAACTCTCACTGTTTGTGGTGGGAAAGTTTACAATGCAATCTTACCGTCAGCAATCTGCTTATCTGAGGGCAATGAACACTCCATATCGTCGTTTCCTCTTTTAAGTGTGCAGTTTCTTCCCATGATGCATATGCGGCGTATTTCATGTGGATCCTCTAAGAGATCAAGAAGCATTTGTCTAAGAGCTCCAGCTCTTGATCCCAATTCAACCTTTTTTAAAAATACAATACAACAGAACGAACGAACATTGAGCTAGCTCCCTGAAACGAGAATATACACATACATAAACAACTAAATGATGTTTACCAGTCTTTGCTTGCTGATACGAAGTTCCTCCAATATATCAGCAGTTAAGCGGTTGGGCAAAACCTCAAGAAGAACTTGGACCTGAATCAAATATAAAAAAATTAGAGCAAAGGGAGTGATCTTGAAAAGGCATAAGCTAATGTTTGGACAAAAAAACTACAGTGTTTCATGTCATAATGTGTGAAGTATCTCATACTCAGCTCTTTTCATCCCATGCTCAGTGCAATGTGATATTTACAGAACTCAAAACTTATATATAAGAAGGAAAATGCATTGATGTACGTCTACAAATAGATGTGTGATTTTCCATATCAAAACTCAGTCCAATTTGGAACCATAGAAAGCATCCAAAATATAGAGAATTCACGCAGTCCAGCGGTTGAAGTAAAATAAAATCTAACTGAAATATATATATACTAACTACTCACTAGCATGCATACTCACACGGGGTTCTATATCCATAAGCCTCTGCTCTAACCGCTGTATCCTTGAGATTAGCGCCGATTCAACAACCTTTTAGAAAGCCACAGCAGAAATGAAAAGTCAGCAACCAAGATGATAGGAAATATTATGAACTATATAGGGATGAAAAATTAAAGGTTCAGTTATCTAGAAAAGATACGTTTCTTCTTCTCTACAGAAACAACAAAGAGAAAGTAAAGCATCATCCCATCAAGCAATATTATGAGCAAAAACCAACCTCGAGTTCAAAAGGCATAGAGGGTCCACCATTCATACTCCTTGGGTTGATCCGAGGCATCAATGTATCAACAAAAGCCCTTCCTCCTCTCCTGAAAACGATTTTGGATTAGCACCAGTGATACTTGTAAAATAATCTGAATAACAAGAGGTATAAATAAGATTACCGGTTGTAATCAAATATAAGGACACGGTCTCGCATTGCTATTGCTCGCAGAGATCCCAAATTAAGGAGAATTGCATGTTCACGGACCTAAAAAACAGGTAAGAAAAAGGGTTTCACAATTTCTCATACAGAGACAATATACAGGACGGCTCTCCAACTCCTTATTGGAGGTTCGTTACTCTAGAAAACAAATTTTACATGACTACAGAGACGTGCTTGTTTAAAGTATACTACTTTACCAGTAGAGATGGCACTGAGTTAGTCATAAACAAAGAAGGATCAACGCTTCGGATATCTCTTGGCCGAAGACCTGATGCAAAAAAAAAAAAAAAGAGTAGACTTTTATCACAGAGCTAATAAACTTACAAAATTTTTAGCAACATCAAAAGATCAAATGTCACTTGATGTATATACGAAAGAAAAAGGTCTTCACTAACCACTGGACTTGAGAAGCTGTCGTCTGCTAATCTTCCTTGTAGATACTGCTCCCGTCGCCTTCACTTCAACAACCTTTTATTATAACCAGACACAAGTAAGAAACTTTGATGAGATACGAAGAAGTTACAGCTTCTCAACCAAAGTTTCAGACATTAAGTAAAGAAGCCACTGTTCTGTAATAATCTTCCTTCAAATTTAAATGTTTTAGAAAAAAAACATATTTCTGAGAGAATGTCGTCTAGACATGCAATCAAGAAAAAGAACAATTCTATAAAACCTCGTAAACAGGCTCACGAATCCCCAGAGAAGTAGAATCACTTGACGAAGAAGAAGAAGAAGAAGAAGAAACGATCTTCTTTGTATCCTCTGTTCCGTTACCACCGCTGCTACCATCGTGGTCTTCGTCGCTAACGTTTAAAGAATCATAATCCCCGACGAAATCTTCTGCGGTTGTGGGAGATTTCGCAAAACACTTGGATCTCGACAGAACCTTGAGTGCCTCAAAGCAGATCGGAGTTCTGTTCAGCGCGGATAAGTGGAGGGAGAAGGGAGAAGGAGGAGATGATGATGATCCATGAGGAAGAAGAAAATGAATAGAGGGAGAGGAAGGATGATGATCGGAGATGTTTAAAAGAGAAGTGAGTGTTGAAGGAGTTGGAGTTAACGCCATTGTTGTTGTTGTTGGTAGAGAAGGAAGGTTTGGTCATGAAGAGATTCTTCGTCTTAACTTAAGGATAAATTTAGATGATAGCATAACAATTATCCAATTTTCTTTTTTAAAAAATAAATAATAATAATATACTTGTCATTTTCGAAATATTTCCGAACCATCTACAGTCTAATAAAAAAAATATGACATAATTATCATAATTGATTAAAAAAATTATAAAAATACTTATCGCAGAGGTGAGAATACTAGTATATGGGGGTGATTGGTTGAACTGTAGATTTAAAAATTTTACTGTAGAATTTAGGCTGTAGATGTTTTTGATGTAGTTGTATCTAATGTAGCTGTAGAAATTAAATAAAAAAAATATATAAAAAGAAAGATATTCCTACAATAATCCTACAGCAATAATTTTTTGCTTTAGAAAATAGGGTTCCTACAACCATTTTTTCAATTTTTTGACTTTAGCTTTAAAATCTACTTAAAGCATGATTGGTGATTTAAATGGTTGTAGATAGAAATTAAATCTAAAGTCATTACTTACAACCCAACCAATCACCCTCTATATATATACTTGCAACACAGACATAAATTGTTTTAGAGCATGATTAATTCCGGGTTCTTAAGACGGAATTTTTAGCAGAAGTTAAGAGCATATACATTAGAGGGTCAAGGAGAAAGTTCACACGGATCCCGAAAAGAAAAATAATAAATTAATACAGATTTGGTAAACCCGCATCACGCAGACTTTTTGGGATGACTCGGTGTCATCACTGTTTCGTGGGCCCCACACCACGTGGTGGCCCACGATTGGTTCCTTTATATATATGTATATATTTACAAAAATCGAAAAAAAAAATAAAAAAATAATAAAAAAGCACGATGAACTCCCCTCAAGGGGGTCATTAATGCATGTGCTCTAAGAAATTGTTTCTTAGCTTTTAATTGAAAACGCTAATAACCGGTTCTTAAATAAGAACTTTGATAACTAATTTTTAACGTATTTAGTTAAAACTTAAGAAACAGTTTCTTAACCTATCTTAAGAAACCCGGTTTAATCATGGTCTTAATCCCTATGTTTATAAACCAATCAGGGTTTTTGTTTAATTAATCAATAAATAATTAATGGTCGTTGGCCGTTAATTTTGTGGCGGAGGATTAGTTTGAAGAAAAAAGGGTTCACGTGTGATGTGTGAATAACTGTTTGATGCCACCTGTCCGGTGCTAGTTTCACTTGAACAATTGAGTTTTTTGGTTGTCCATTTTTGTGTGAAAAGGGTGTGTTAATCGGAAATAGATAAGCTGTGTATGTAACCAAAGAAGATTGCAGGGACTGTTTTGTAAAATATGTGTTTGAGCAAGAGAAAGGAAAGTAAACTAAGTTTCCAAAAAAAAAAAAATGAATATGTTTTGCTTTCAGGCTTGTTTTTAATCAAAACTAGATCTCAACCCGCGCAACCGCGCGGGTATTTGTTTTCATATATTTTTATATAAACATTTTTCTTATTTCTAATTGGTATATATTATATAAGGTGTGTATATCAAAAATGATGATTAATTATTATATAGTATAGATTAATTATTGTTAAAATGATGATTTTGTTATTTTTAAAAATAAACTATATAATTTTTGAAATTAACATCAAAAATATATAAATAATTAACTTATACTGTTACAATATTAAATTATATTAAGTTTAATATAAATATGTATTTATTATAATATCTATAAATCTAATGGATCATCTAATTTTTATTAGCCCAATAAAAATTTCTAGTAAGCCCAATAAATGTTATTAGTGAATCTAATGAATGTTATTAATGATTGAATAATATAATGTCATAAATTCTATTAGATGGTTCATTTTAAAATATCACACATGAAGTGAAGTCATGACTTCTCTTTTAATATATAAGATGTTTATAGTCTTTTAAATCTTATATATTAAAACAGAGTGATGATTTTACTTCATGTATGATTTTTTTTTTAAATTTAGACCTATTCCTAAAAAATATCAAATTCTACTTAAGTTCATTATTTTATTTTTTAAGATCTTTATATTTTAAGAGGCCCATCATTTTATTTGAAATATAAATGAATATATTTAAAATGTTCTAACAAAATCTTTTAAATATCTCTTTAGAATATTTTTAAATTTACTTTCAAAAATTAGTTAATTTTACTTTAAATTATCATATATTGTAATTAGAAGTTAAAATTGTATTTAGTTTTGGTTTATAAAAGAATATGAAAAAATTAAATATTTTTAATCATATTCACTCATAATATAAATGAAGTTGATTAATTTCAAAATAAATTCTACTAATAATTATATTTTTTTAAAAATAATTTTATTATATTTTATTATTTTTAAATATATAAATAGATTATATTAAAATAAAATTAATTATTTCTTTTATGTGTGATATTTTTATTTAGACCATCATTTATTTTTTTTGTTAAATGTACATCCTTAATGCTAATAATATAAAATATTTTTAATTACTAATATCTTTTGATACTTTTTAATTTAAATATATATATATATATATATATACTGTATATATTTAAATTTTAGCAAATTTGTTGAAAAGATTATAACAAGATCTTAATTTTCAAAAATTGAACATAAATATTTTCACTAATTTCATAATTAGTCATGAAACGTTATTATACATTAATATATATATATATATATATATTTATATATATATATTCAGCTATATTTTATAAATTGAAAAGAAGAAAATTATATCCCATTTATCTATTTTCAATTAATATCCATCATTTTAAGAGAAAACCATTATAATGAACTAAATATGAGAAAGTTTTTTGAAATTGACAAGTTAATATACTTATGTTAATAAATATAAATTATTTATTTAAAAATAGAATATGTTTGTACGGGTTAACATTCGTAAACTATATAATTCATGTATAAAATTCAGTTTAGTTAAAATTAGGCCTGGGCATTCGGGTAGTCGGGTCGGGTTTGGGTCGGGTCCTTTCGGGTCCGGGTCTTTCGGGTCTAGGAGTTTAGGACCCGATAGGGTAATTTCAAATTTTCGGTCTCGGTTCGGTTCGGGTCGTACCGGGTCCGGGTCGGGTCGGATCTTAGATAGTTGGACCCATTCGGGTAATTAGAATTTATCGGTTCGGTTTTGGGTCGGGGTCGGTTCGGGTTCGACCTAAAAAATACCTAAATATATAAAAAAAAATCTGAAAATACTTATATATCCGAAAATATTCAAAATTTTATTCAAAATTTGTGTTTTTATTATATTAAAATGTGTATATATATTAAACTATGCGAGTTACAACAACAATTCGTTGTCTCCTAATGGTTGACCCCCTTACTCTCTATAGAAACAACCTGTCTTCGACTCCTCCTCAATGCATTTTATTTAATTTACACTATTAATTCGGGTACCCATCGGGTTTCGGGTTCGGTCCGGGTCGGGTCCAAGACCCGCGGGTCCTCCACAACAAGACCCGATAGGGTAATTTGATCGGATCGGTTCCTACCCGGACCGGGTTTTTTTGGGTCGGTTTCAGGTCCGGGTAAAATGCCCAGGCCTAGTTAAAATGAATAAATATAAAAAATTGCTAATCTAGCATTTAGAATTACGGATTACGATTATAATATATTATAAACAAAATAATTTTCAAATATGTTGTTTTATACATTAAAAATTAGTTTAATAATCAAACACAGATTCAGGAAGAAAAATATATAATAAGAAGAAACATATATATGTGATGATTAGAATTTATAGTATAAAAACTATAAAATTATTGTATTTCAAATAATTATAAAAATATATAAAAATGTGAGTGACATTAAAAATCTATATTTTGATCCGTAAAGCAAATATTTATATATAAACATGAAAATATACATTAGTATGGTTGTGCAGGTTGAAATCTAGTTAGTGTTATTTCAAGTTACTCACTAAAATGGTGATTGAGAAAACGTTTATAATATGATGCTATTCTATATTTGTCATGTGTAATTGATTAAGCTTATATTATTTATAATTTAAATACATGAAACTAAATTATAGTAAAATATTAATATTATATTTGTTTAGATACTCTAGATAACAATGATATTCTCATATATGATGAGTAATCAGAAAATAAGTTTTTAATTCAATTTGTCATTGTGGAAGCCCCCTTGGTCCAGTGGTTTAACTGAGTGTTTATTAATGCTTCTACACCAAATTATGCAGATTATGGAGAAACAAATTAAAAGAGATCTCCAGCTTGGTGCATGGCGTACCATCGAACATGGATCTGGTGCAGTTAGGCGTGTATTCTCACAAGATGGTAGAATTGTCGGCTGTAAAATCGTCTATGTAATATTCTCATCGTTGTAATAACATAACTAATCAGACGTTTAAAAAAAAAAACTCAATTTGTCATTTACTTATAGTTTTCCCTATAAGCTGTCATTTATTTGTGTTTCTAGGGTTCTATCACTACCAAGCCGCCATGGAACCGTCACAAACACGTGACCTAGCTTACCTAAACTCCCCAAAACACATTCCTGTTGACCTCACTGTTGAGATACTCTCGAGACTTCCTGCCAAATCAATCATCAGGTTCCAATCTGTGTCAAAGCTCTGGTTCTCTATCATCCGCAGCAAAGATCTGGCAGACTCGTTCCTGATCCACTCAAAGACTCGACCACGTCTCCTCTTCACCTTCAAGCACTTCGATTCCCGTAAGCGCTTCATCTTCTCGGCTCCTGAACATAACACCGAACAAAAATCATCCACAGCCAGACACGAAATGACAATCTCGGATCTCGTCTACTACATCAAATCTCGCCCTGTAAACGGCTTAATATGTTGCACACGTGATTCATCGATAGCAGTTTGTAATCCAACCACAAGACAAATCTTGAAACTGCCAGATGTTACACTCAACGGAAGAGACATGTACGCACGTCTCGGGTACGATCCTGTCGAAGACCAATACAAAGTGTTGTGTGTGATGATGCATGACGGGTACAACGGTACAAGTGTCAATCTAGAACAGGAGTATTTTGTTTTCACATTGGGATGTCAACAACAAGAGTGGAGAAAGATTGAGAACATCGACGGGGATCCTTACACGGATATCAAAGGCGGGATTTGCATCAATGGTGGTATATACTATGTAATTGGACATAAAAAGATAGTTAGGTTCGATGTTAGATCCGAGAAGGTGGAGTTTATTAACGCACCACAAGAAGATATGTTAAACGAAGAGGATATGGAGAAAGTAGCCGTTTATCATCACTCAAACGGACATATCACAACCATAAATGCTTACGGTTGGACTCTTGTAAACCACCAAGGTAAGTTAGGAGCAACTGATTATAGGTACTTCCGTCTTATGCGTTTGTGGATTCAAGAAGAGAAGGAGGACGCATGGAGGATCATGACATGTGATGTGCCTACTGAGTGGGAAGATTTATTCTTAGAGGAGGAACCATCTTCTCCAGGAGAGATTCATACCGGAGAAGTTATGTTGGTGTCTGATACGTTGGAGGCATCTAAGCCTTTCACTGTTTACTATTACGATGTGGTCATAGAGAGTTTCAGAAGTGCAAAAGTGGAAGGTATCGCGGACTCTGAGTTTAGACGTGGTATCCAAGGTATTGGTAAGCATAATCGTGAGATGTTGTGTTTTCCAGGTCACATTGAGAACATTATGTTCATGTCTAGTTAACTGATAATGTGGCATGTTCTTCTTCTTGATCTTCCCTGCCCTAATTATTGTCTTATGTTTGAAGATTTTGGTTTTGGTTTTTGCCAATCTCTTGATTTCATTTCTGAGCTTTAATCATTGTTGTGGGAGTTAAACACAATAGATATTTTGATAAATTTAGTCTTGAAATTATTGAACTTTCATACTAGAATCTTTAGAATGATACATTCATGTTAAATGAATGTAATTAAAATGGATGATCTAAGCTTGCTATGATGAATATGATATGCCTAAAACTACCTGTGAAGTTTCAAGTCCATCTATTTGGCATTTTTTTCTTGGACCGTATTGACTTCTTTGGCATTTTTTTTGGTTGGACCTTGACATCTTCTTTCCCAGCTCCCTTCTATCGCTTTAACATTCATAGGCAATTACTGAGAAACATTTTCAAATTACACAAATCTAACACTGTATTACGTCACGTAAAATTGTAGTCTTATTTTGTGGTAATGTCAATAACTTTTCTAGAAAACGTGTAGTTCAATTCTACGCTGTAAACCCACGTATCGATCTTTGTGATAACCATATGAACGAAATATTTGGTTTGGTGTTTCTTTTGTTATCACCACCAATTAACCATCTGATTTTGTAAAACATCTACTGTATATACACAATCTTAATTTCCCCATTGGTATAAATGAATAAATGATAGGAGTCATAAATATAAAATTCTCCCAAGAGAAAAAGACCAGGTACATACTTACATCCAAGATTATTAATGTGACTTTGAATGTTGTTTATAATAATGTTTGTATTTTACAATTTTACTTCCAGACCAGTTTACACTGTTTAGATGAGATGATTAATTCAGTTTAGTTGTTATGATGAGCTTTCAGTTCACCTAGTACGATTTGAGTCGATTTAGCCAAATTAGTTTGTGTTAAAAAGAAACAAGAATATGGTCAAAGGTAGAGATGGTAATTGGGCTCTCCCGTCCTGTCCCGAACCGCTGCGGATTCGTCTTTTAGCAGGATGCGGGAGGTCTGTCCTGCACGGAATGCGGTATTAAAAACAGTTGTCTAATCTCGTACCACATCTTTTGTAAGTCTTCGTGAGCCGTCCCGCATGATATGTGATAATTCGCACAGCAGAACGACTCACGTCATTCCAAAACGCTTCAGGCCATTCTAGCCTTCTAGGACATAGTTCAAGTCGTCGATACAACTGGACATAATTCATTAATCTTTGTTTTGCTTATTTTTTATTTAAAAGTAATTGTAATTATTTATATCACACCCAAAACATATTAACATACAAAATAAAAGTAATTGCAGAAGATATTTTTCATTATCTTATAATTCATAAATTCATAACCAATGTTTTACTTTGCAGAATCCAAAAATTAAATAAAACGAAACACCAAATCAAAAATGCCAATTCCAAATTAAATAAAAAGAGAAACCAAACCACCACACTACTAAAGCTCGAATCTTCATCGTCGGAGCTGTAGTCGTCATCAACGAAACTTGAATCATTATCACTGAAGCTTGAATCATTATTACCAAAGCTCGAATCATCATCATCGCCTGAGCTCCTTATGTTTTTTCAGGGAAAGTCACATTGATCGTCTTCTTCTCACTCATTCTCTCATTTTTTCAGGTAAAACAAAAGATAAATAAAAAAATATGGGTCCTTGTAGTCCCACGGGATCCGTTTCGGTTTATTCCGCAAAAGACTCAATCCCGCAAAAACTCATTCCGTGAGACCCACAAATTTGTCGACCTAGAAAATCTCATTCCGATACCGTTACACAACAGTTCTTTACGAATTAAACCTACGGTCCAGATCCATGATTGTCATCTCTAGTCAAAGGGAAACAAATCAGTCGGAGAATAATTAAGTTTGTCAAGTAGATCTGTGTAAAAGTAAACATCTGAAAAGTAGAACTAAGTAAATATCTGGCGGTAAAGAAATAAATATATATATTTTACCAAAAAAAGAAATAAATATATGGGAAACTAATAAGGTTGTCATTATTAAATAAATATATGGTCCATAAATAAATATAAAATGATAAGGTAGTTAAGTCTGCTGATATTAAACAAATTTAAGGTTAAAATAACAAATATATTAAAAGCTAACTATATAAAAATTAATTAGTTAATTTTTGAAAAGCACTCTTGTAACTAAAATCTAATTAAAATGTCACAATAAGTAAAATAAACAAAGAAATATCTATCAATAATTTGTTACTTCATGTGAGGAGATAAGTTAAATGTTTTATGGCAATTGTATTTTTTTTCGTCTTTATGTATTTCTATGAGATGGATTTCATAGTAATCACGTTCTTGTAATGAAGCATTTTTTATAACATTGAATTGATTCCCAACAGATTTTCCCCATTTATTATGTAAATAGACTCAAGTTGTCTTTTATTTCCAAATTTCCCTTTTTCTTTCTGAAAATAGAAAGTGGAGTTTGTATTATATATAAGCGGCTTTTGTGGGTTCTAGGGTTCTATCTCATGGCCGCCATGGAACCGTCACAAACACGTGACGACCTAGCTCACGACCAAAACTCCCCAAAACACATTCCTTTTGACCTCACTGTTGAGATACTCTCGAGACTTCCTGCGAAATCAATCATCAGGTTCCAATCCGTGTCAAAGCTCTGGTGCTCTATCATCCGCAGCAAAGATCTCGCAGACGCGTTCCTGATTCATTCAAAGACTCGACCACGTCTCCTTTTCACATTCAAGCACTTCGATTCCCGTAAGCGTTTCATCTTCTCAGCTCCTGAACATGGCATCGAAGAGAACTCATCCACAGCCAGGCACGACATGACGATCTCAGATCTCGTCTACTACATCAGATCTCGCCCTGTGAATGGTCTGATATGTTGCACACGTGGTTCATCGATAGCAGTTTGTAATCCAACCACAAGACAAATCTTGAAACTGCCTGATGTTACACTCAACGGAAGAGACATGTACGCACGTCTAGGTTACGATCCTGTCCAAGACCAGTACAAAGTCTTGTGCGTGATGATGTTTAATGGTATAGACAGCCGCACAAGTGACAATATACAACAGGAGCATTTTGTTTTCACATTGGGATGTCAACAACAAGAATGGAAAAAGATTGAGTTCGTCGACGGAGATCCCTACACGCATTTTCTCGGTGGGATTTGCATCAATGGTGCTATATACTTTGTAATTGGAGATTTTAAGATAGCTAGGTTTGATGTTAGATCCGAGAAGGTGAAATTTATTAACACACCACAAGAAGATATGTTAAACGAAGAGGATATCAAGAAAGTAGCCGTTTATCATCACTCAAACGGACATATCACAACCATAAATGCTTACTGTTGGACTCTTGTAAACCACCAAGGTAAGTTAGGAGCAACTGATTATAGGTACTTCCGTCTTATGCGTTTGTGGATTCAAGAAGAGAAGGAGGACGCATGGACGATCATGACATGTGATGTGCCTACTGAGTGGGAAAATTTATTCTTAAAGATAGATCCATCTTCTCCAGGAGAGATTCATACAGGAGAAGTTATGTTGGTGTCTGATACGTTGGAGGCATCTAAGCCTTTCACTGTTTACTATAACGATGTGGTCAGAAAGAGTTTCAGAAGTGCAAAAGTGGAAGGTATTGCGGATAGCGAGTTTAGACGTCGTATCCAAGGTATTCGTAAGCGTAATCGTAAGATGTTGAGTTTTCCAGGTCACATTGAGAATATCATGTTCTTGTCTTGTTAACTGATAACATGACATGCTGATTTTGTTTTCTTATTCTTGAACATCCCTGCCCTATTTAATTTCTTATGTTTGAAAATTTTCTTTGGTTTTAACCCATCGATCCTTGATTTCTTTTCTGAGCTTTAATCATTGTTGTGGGAGTTGAGACAATTTTTCCGCGCTACGAGCGGATTACATGTTTAGAATTTATTTTTATTTTTCTATTTTGTTATTTTATAAATATTAATTTTACTTAATATTCCTTCCGTTTTAGTGATTATGATTTAGGTTTTAGTGTTATTAACATTTAGTTTATATTTAGAATTTAGGATTTACACCAAGGTTTAGGGTTTAGTATTGTGTGTATAACATTATCAATAATTTTTTTTGTTGCAATTATTACTATTTTAGGTGATTTATATTTTTATTTAAAAATATAATACAAATTAAATTCTCTATTATTTTGTTTCTTTTTAAAAAAGATATCAAATATCAAATAATCAAATATTATTGGTTGGTGAACCCAAGAATAAGACTTAATTTAATTAACTATGACAAAACTTAGTTTGAGGAGCTCAACTATTATATAATGCAAGTAAATAAATAGGGCATAAATATTAACTCTCTCTAGATTTAATTTGGTTTCCTACCTCAACCATTATATGATGAAAATAAATAAATGGGGAATCAACCCTAAAATTTAAATAAATGGGGTGGGGGTGATTGATGTTGTTTTTGAATATCGTCAGACAATAATATTATTTTCCTATATTAACTTGATTCTTTTTTTTTATAATTTTATATTTAACCGTAATTTATGTAATAAAATATTGGAAGCTAATATATGCAATCGACATATTGCAATCCGTTTTTGGTTAATATAGTAAAGTTACTATTAATTTATACACAATTTTAATGATCAATTAAAATTTATACACGAAATTTTGCCATTAAACTCGCGATATAATATTTGATTGACTCAATTCTTGAGGGTAAACCCTATCAGTTATGAAGAATATATATATCTACTCCATCCATTTCACTTAATTGTCATTTTAGGTTTTTGCACAAAAATTAAGAAAACATTTAATTTTATATATTTTTAAGATAAAAACACAATTACCTATACACCTAATCACTTTTCACCAAATAAAAATATAATATCATATAAATTTAATAAAGTTTGAAAATGTTATAAAATAACAGTTATTTAAGCATAAAGTTTGTATTCTATAATGACATGTAAATTGAAACGGAAAGAATACTAAACTTTAATCTAAGGTAACACACAAACTTCAAACTAGAAAAGAAAATGAGTGTCATTAATTTCATTTTTGACTTAAAGCCAAAGAACCCTATGTGAAAGGTTAGGATGAAAGTTATAAAACTTT
>CAKOAT010468487.1:3368-77144 GCA_932364175.1 Eruca vesicaria subsp. sativa
ATGTGTTGTAATGTGTTGTTTAGTTCATGAGAATAGAAAAAGAAGAAGGGTAAATGGAATTTGGAGGCATTAAGAGCTTCAAAATTGGTTGTTCATGGTTGTTGGAGTATTGATGACAATGGCAATCTTGTAATTACTTGAAGATGATGAGGGTGAGAGAGTAAATATGTTATTTTCGAAACCAAAAAAAAAAAAAAAAATTGATGGCATTTTCGTGAATTATATGAACTTGTGGGGTGAATTGGGCAAAATAAAGTTCCAAAAAAAAAGGAGGTTAGTTTTGTGGTTGACTTCAAGTTTCAGGTCAATTCTGCAAAAAGCCCTTCAAAATAAATGTTGTTTGATCATTTCAAAACAAAATTTATTAATTTAATATATTATTTTATTTTTTATTAGTTGTAATGTGATTAGGTTTATTGGTATTGATATTTTTGTATTGAAAATATATAAAATTTAATGTTTTCTTAATATGTATGTAAAAACCTAAAATGACAAGTAAAGTGAAAAAAGGGAGTAGTAATCGGTCTGATTTATGTTGTCATGTAGTTAGCCGTTTCGTTTATCATGCTAAATCACGTCGGTCTGATACTCCTTTGAAAATTTACGTTATGATCATATTATGAAATCAAGCTAGGTATCAACCACATTGTCGAGTTAATTAATGATTTTGTTAGGAAAAAATAGTTCGGTTGTGCGAGAGTTTGTGATCGAGTGGTAAAAGAAATTGATTAAGACGTACAACACGTTTCAGAACTGATCCATTTAAATAAAATAACTCTCTTATATATTAAAATTTCATACTGTAATTAATATGTATCAGTTTTACAATCATTTGACAATTAATGCGTTTATACACTAATTTTTTGAATTCATTATTTGATGTGTTTATATATTATTTTAGTTAATTCATTGCCTATATTTTTAGTCTTTGTATTAATAAATTAAAGTTTTCTACGTGAAACTAATGAATAATATATTTATTGTAAAAGATTACAAAATCACTAAGATTCATATCAATTAAAATGTTGCGATGAAAATGTTTATAGAAATTGAAAGTTTCGTACTTTACCGAAGTTGGTCATGGTTGAGGCTTCGGTACACAATAACAACAAATATAGTGAATGTTTATGAATTAAAGAAACTGAGGTGAAAAACACCACACATAAAGTCGGGTCTTTAGTTAGTTAAATATTAACATTTTTATAAAATTTTCATATCAGACCACGAATTAGAAACAAAATCAAATTGGTAGAAGAAAATCAGAAATAAAAAAGCTTTAAAAAGAAATAAAAATCATAAAATCGATTGAAAACCGAATTCAGGTACCAAGTGAAGATGTCACTTTGTAATCTATATTATTTCTATTGTTTACGGGTACAATTTGATTTTCTTCATATGAAAAATGTTATTAATTTCTAGATTTGTTTATTTTTACTTAATTTTATATAAGAATTTACTATCATGAGTTATTTTGAAAAAAATGTTTTAAACCTTAATTAACGGAAAACTCATATATTTATCATCACATTTATATACTTTTACATATACATACATGTACAAATTGACATGAGCGACTATATAATTAAATATTCACCACAAGTGAGAATTTTAATTCTTATTGAAGTTGAATTTTTTTTTTAATTTTGTTTTTCACTATCGCTCAAATTGTAGTGGAATGTTTTGTGATAATAATTCTA
Organism: Eruca vesicaria subsp. sativa; assembly: GCA_932364175.1. Taxonomy (NCBI): domain Eukaryota; kingdom Viridiplantae; phylum Streptophyta; class Magnoliopsida; order Brassicales; family Brassicaceae; genus Eruca; species Eruca vesicaria. Next base: position 5,066 of record CAKOAT010468487.1, read on the forward strand.
TTTTCCCTTTTCTTCAAATATTATTTAGATTTTATTTGATTTTACATGTCTTTAGAAATTATAATAGGAAACTATTAGTTCGACATAAAAATGTCTAAAATTTATATAAAACAAAACCAAACAAATAACAATAGTTTTTGGTTATCATCGAAAAAATTAAAAAAAAAATCAAACATTTAAACCAAGAAAACCAAAATAAATATAGATTTAGAATGATAGTTATTTTAGAACATTAAAAAATAACGTAAAACTGAACCAATATCTATGCTAAAAAAAACATAATATCATTTTTATCTTAAAAGTAACAAAAATAATAATCTCATTCCACGCAAGACGCGGATTATTACCTAATTTATATTATTTCTATACATCAATATAAATATTACATACCCACAGAAAAGGTACATCCATGGAGTGCACCTTACTTTAGAAATTAATCTAAATTCTACCATATATCAAAAATACCTTTAGGTTTAAAAATAAAGTTTGGTTTCTTTTTGTTTAGGGATTTACCTAACACATCTATTGACCTAAAATAAAATAATAGAACTCACTTAACAAATTATTATGTTTTTTCTTAAAACTCACATAAGAGTATATAATGAAGCCAAGTCGACCAAATATGTAAAGAAAAACTAGTATTAACTTTATTGTTTAAAATATTTTTTGGTGCAAACTTGTAATAACTAGATCATAACCCGCCCGACTGGGCGGGTCTTTGTTTTTATGGTATAGATAACATTTCAAAGTTACAATTTAATGGTTCCAATTTTACTAAGTAATAGTATATTGTTTAAACATTGTATTTCATTATTGTATTGTGTAACAGGGGCGTCGTAAAATGTTGTGACCCGTAAACATTTTAGTAATAGTTTATAAAGTTTTTTGACTAAATTTGGTGTAAAGTTATATACACTAAATAATTTAGTCAAATTTTTAATTTAATTTTTAATGAAGAATTGGAAGGCTAGTATATCACTGTTAAAAACTTATAAGAATAGTCAATATAAATTATATAAATAAAATATATATTATTCTTGATTTATTCTAAATACATTTAAAACATGAATACATATATGTATAAATAATTTGTAGAAATAAAGTAATATCAATNAAGAATTGGAAGGCTAGTATATCACTGTTAAAAACTTATAAGAATAGTCAATATAAATTATATAAATAAAATATATATTATTCTTGATTTATTCTAAATACATTTAAAACATGAATACATATATGTATAAATAATTTGTAGAAATAAAGTAATATCAATGATAGAAAATCCAAAAACAATAATAATGGTACCTTGGGCCACAGTAATCTTTAGTATAATAAATAAGTCCATTAAACTTGTATGCTATCCATGTTTCCAATCTAACTTCTAAAATTTTCTTATTCATGTTTCCAAACACTTTATTTTTGTACTTCAGCTTTAATAGTATAGATGTATGCTAAAGCACGCAAATTAAACTTGTGTTGAGCTAAACAAAAATGCCACGCTAGGTAGCTGCCAGTTAGAGGGGAATATGAATTGAATAATGCTAGAATTTTTAGTATTTATGATTTACTACGTAATTTATAAATCTGATTATTTTTAATTGTTTTGTTCGAAAAACTATAAATATTTGATTTTTTGGATATCCGAAAATTTATAGATACTTGTGAAAATGTATGGATATTTATGAATATCTCATCCACTATAAAAAAATATGACTTTAACGAAAAAGAATTACAAGAAAACATTTTCCTCGTAGTTTTATGAGTGTATTACAACTACTTTACAAGAATTTTGTATTTGTCATAAAGTCCTTATAAAATTACAAGAAAACATATTCTTCATAATTTACTTGTTAGTTTATGATGAAAGTACTAGAAATTAGAAAATTCGTCTTAAAGTTCAAGCAAAATTACAAGGCGTTTATGATAAACCATTTTACTGTTACATTTTCAAAAAATGTGTATTCAGTCAACTTAACCTAACTAATTTCGTTGTAAAACATTGTAAAGCAAATGTGATGGAGTTGTAAAATCCTAGTAGAACTTTGTAAATTCGTAGTTGCACCTTTACCAACCAGGTCAAAAAATTTCACATAGATATATATATATATATATATATATATATATATATATATATATATCATTCCTCAATGCAAACTACACACAAACAAATACAAAGAAAAAATCAAGAAAAACATTACGATAACTTATGTATCGATTTTTGAAGAAATTGAAAGGTGTGCAAGGTCACCAGAATAGTTCTTATCAACTCCGCATAGTTTTTCCTCGACAAGTCAGTGAATAGCTATGTGCAGTTGATAAAACTGTTTCGATGACCATGCACTCTCTTTAGTTTTTTTGGAAGAAATCCAATCAAATTTTTTTTTAATACTTATCCATTCGTTGTAGTGTCGTCATAAATTTACAACTGCATTACAATGAAACATGTTAGGTGAAAACGATTTTAAATGTGTGGTTCACCTAACTTAAATCATTATAAGTACGTTGTAACAAAGATGTTAAGAACATGTAAAATCATAGTAAATCCTTTTCTTGTAATATTTAGTAAAACTTTCACCTACTAAACTCGAAATTTTGTTTATATATACGAGCATTAACATTCTATATCAACACATAAACGAAAAAAAAAACAACTAGAAAAATGTCTGATGGAAGAAAAATTTTTGAATTGCGGAATTGGATGTATACGCATAAAGATTCCGACGGTAGAGTGACGAATGCATTTCTTGGCGGGCTAGAGACATTCATGTTCCAGGCAGGATGTACATCGCTCACGCATGAAAGCGGTTATAAGATGTTCTGTCCTTGTCGGAAGTGCGAGAATTCAAATTTGTCCGTACTAAAACTGTATGGAAACATTTAATACACAGAGGTTTTACACCACAGTACTATATTTGATTTCAACATGGAGAGGGTTATGGAGGAAATGAAACTAGTATTAATAGTAGTAATTTTCAGAATGTCGATAATAATGAGGAACCGAATCATTTCCATAACGAATATAATCAGGCTGCAAAAACGGTAGATCATGATAGGGTTCACGACATGATTATTAATACATTTTTAGAAACAACTAGAACAATAGCTGATGAAACTGAAAATATTAAAGAACCAAATTTGGATGCAAAAATACTATTTTCCGGAAGACAACGTGTCAGCTATAAGCCGGGGCTTCTAGCTCAAGTGGTAAAGGACTTACAGCTGTGAGTACCGCCACCTGAGTTCGAATCCCAGCCACTGGGGAATTAACATTTCGGCATCGCCAGGGACAGAGGACCGACACGTGGCAACACGTGACTAGTCTGGATCACTTCTGTGAGGCCAGGATACCTCTGTATAATTCAAAAAAAAAAAAACGTGTCAGCTATATCTTATTATGAGATTCAGAAATTGGTTTATAGCCTTGGGTTGCCATCGGAGATGGTAGATGTTTGCATGGACAATTGCATGATCTACTAAAGACACGATGAGAAGCTAGAAGAGTGTCGATTCTACAAGAAGCCACGATTCAAACCGCAAGGACGTGAGAGGAATAGGGTACCGTACCAAAGGATGTGGTACTTACCAATTATAGACTGAAAATATTATATCAATCTGAGATGACTGCCAGAGCGATGAGGTGGCATGCTGAACATGTCCAGAGGGATGGCGAGATTGCTCATCCATCAGATCATAGAGTTTGACAATATCATGAAGATAATACTAAACGTCCCAGGGAAGACAAAAGATAGCAAAAAGTCAAGGATGGACTTCCCTGATATTTGCTCAAGAAGTGAGTTACATATCAAAAGCAATGGAAACATTCCAGTTCCTATCTTTCGATTGTCATCAGAAGCAAAGATGACTTTGTTTAACTGGGTTGCATGAGAAATTAAGTTCCCTGATGGATATGTTTCAAATCTCTCAAGATGTGCTGAACAAGGTCAAAAGTTCTCAAAAATAAATAGCCATGATTGTCATGTGTTTATGCAACAACTACTTCGATTCGCTTTTGCTGATCTGCTTCCAACAAATTGAAACACTTGCAGGTAAATATTGTTGATTAATAAATATTATACTAGATGTCTTCCTGCATCATGTGCAGTGATAAAATTTTTTAAAAATAAATTATATTTAAAATGAAATATCTTAATATTATATCTTTTATTATTTTGATTAATATTTATATAAATTTGATTTACACGATGTTTTATCTTTCAAACATACAACTATGGGAGTCGTCGGGCAACAAGTAACTACGGAATATGTGTGAAAGGCGAAACAGACTTTTATGGGATTTTGCATGAGATTATTGAAGTGGAATTTGCAGGATTATTGAAGCTCAAATGTGTTCTCTTAAAATGTGACTGGTTTGACCCTGTTGTGAACATGGGTGTTTGGTTTAACAAATCTGGTGTTGTGGATGTCAATTCTGTAAGAAGATACAACAAATTCGAACCTTTCATCTTAGCTTCTCAATCCGAGCAAGTTAACTTCATTCCATACCCTTTCCTTAGAAATTCAGGGATAACTTGATTAGTTGTTATCAAGATTACACCTTGTGGACGAATAATTGCTGAAAAAGAACCATCTTTGCAAGAAAAAGCGTGTATCGCAAAAGTAGAGGTACCTGATCAACAAACTAATGAAATCATTCTTATTAATCTGGATAACTGTCAATATGAAGATCTTCCTGAAGATGTGATGGATGAAGCAGGTAAAGACGATTTTGACGGAAGTGATGATGATTCTCCGGATGTTGATGAGAACTCGAATGATTCCGAATGATGTAAAATATGTACCAAATGTTGTTCTTTTATATCAGTTAACAGATTTGTAACAAATGTTGTTTAATATAATAATTATTCTTTTGGGTTTAAAAACATTATTAAGAGTTTAGGGTTTAGAAAGGATTGAAGAGAAGAAGAAGAAGAGAAGTAACTTTGGGGTTTAGGGATTTGTTTTTTGGGCCTGGTAACTTCGTCGTAAAGTGGGTTTTTCTAGTAACTCCGTCGTAATTAAAAAAATACGGGCCTGGTAACTTCGTCATAAAATTAAAAAGGCAGGCCTGGTAACTTTGTCGTAATAAAAACACTGACTTGGTAATTTTGTCGTAGTAAAAACACGGACCTGATAAAGTCCTCGTAAGTTTACGTCAAACTTATGAGGAACATAATTTCTCTATATAGCACAGACCCGGACGAGGTTCTAAGCCTCGTTCATTCCTCCCAAGTCTTCCTCTCCCTCTCGATGTAAGTCCCTCTCCTCTCTCTCTTTTTTTTAGTTTAGTTCAGGTAGTTTAGATGGATAGTTTAAGTGGTTAGCTTAGGTAATTAGTTTACGTAATTAGTTTAGGTGATAAGATTAAGATAACAGGATGATGACATTTATTTCTTTCATTTAGATGGCTCCTAGACCGAGGCCAGCTGGACCTTATCCTACTTATAGTGAGATGTTTGGTAGTGACGGTGTCGGGACATCTTCTTCCGGACCGTCATCATCCAAGGCTGTTCTTGACTCTCAGGCGTATTATCCGGTCAATGAGATACCCTACAGATGCCTCCACCTCCCGCCGCCCCAGCAGCTCCAGTAGCTCTCGCTCAGCAGGTGGTGATCAGGTTCATCCAGATTTGCGTGTACCTGCATCTGCACCGTACGCTGCATATACTGTGGAAGATCTTCTTATCCAACCGGGGCAAGATGGTTTAGATATTCTGGACCCCCATCGTCCACAGGATACTTATTGGTAATTTTTATTATTATTTTAAATTTGATTATGTTTTTTGTTCTAACAAATTGATATTATTTTTAGGTTTGGAGCAAATAACCGCGTCAGCCGGAGTGTTTCAGAGACGATGAATGAGTATTTTCTCGAGCCTCATCCGAACCGGACTATGACTCCAAGATCACGTGAAGACAACGTGGTTTAAAATGTTTGCGATAAAAATATTTTTAAAATATTTAATATCTAATATTAAATTATTTTTTAAATATTTTTATAACTTTTTTGTTTCAGCAAAAGTGGCATTGGTTCTTATCGATGAACGAGAAGGTGAAGGCGGCTTTTGTAGCAAAAGCCAAGATCCACCTTTGTAACACCGTCTCGGATTGGAAGGACAAGTGAAAACGCTATGGTTATGAAGTGAAGCCCAGCGAGATCTTGAAATATGTATGGGATGGTCTCATTGCTTTTTGGAGTCTACCTTCCTCGATCAAAAATTTCAAATCGTGCTCTTCTTCCAAGAATAAATACGGTAATGAATCCATGCTTCATAGAATTGGGCAAATACCTCACGTCGGAATCCGTCTAAATGCTGTAAGTTTTATTTTTAATGTTTAACTTATTTTTAAAATTTTATTTTTAACTAAATTTATTTTTAAAAATTATTTTTTTTTTGTTTGTATGCCGAGAAAATCGGAGTCATGCCATCTCTGACTGAACTATTCATGATGACTCATGCCACATCAGACGGGGTTTTTGTGGATCCACGGTCCGAGAAACTCTATAGCGATGTGGTTTCTTGGTTTGAGGAGGTGGAGATACAACTAACCTAACAGGCTCCCGATGGATTACCCGTCTGATTGACTACAGAAAAAAATTGACCGGATTTTCGAAGAGGTAAAATTTTCAAATAGATTTTAATTCATTTCTATTAATTCTTTTATATATATATATATAATTGATATAATTAAATATTAATGTATAATATAATTTGTTTTGAAAAAGGTGGCTCCTCAAAAGAAAGGACGGACGGTGGAAATATACTCTGCTAATGAAGACCCGAGGGCGACTTTATCATACATTTCGAGACAGAATGAAAAAACTTCTCAGATACGGGCTCGCATGGATTCCCAGCAGAAGCCTTTGGACACACTTAAAGATCTTCTCGACATTATGGCGACCAGAAACCCGGTTATGTAGAGAGCATTGAATGAAAGACGAGAGGCTCTTGGAATGCAGTAACATCTTCCCGAGTCAACCGGACGAACCGACCCTGAACCGAGCCGCCCCAACGAGTACTTTGGCAACGTTATACCGTAGTTTTTTATTTTGTTTTGTTTTGTATTATAAATTTATATATTATTTTATGATATCTATATTAAGGATTTCTTAAAACAATTAAAATTTTTAAATATTTGGTTTTATAATATAAATTAAAAATTTAATAAATATAAAAATGTAAAATATATCAGTGCCAAGTACATTCCATGTAAAATTTACAACAAGTTAACATGGAAGTCCAAGTAAATTCCTTGTAAACTTGACTACGAGTTTAAATGAAAGTTCTAGTAAATTCTACGTAAAATTTACAACTAGTTAACAAGGAAAATATACAAGGACTTTACAAGGAATAGGAACGAGGAGTTTAAGACGAATCGTAATGTGGACTTTACGACAAAGCACTTGCTTATCTTTTACAACGACAATATTTATTCATAACGTGTACTTTACGACGAATATACCATTATGACAGACGTTTAACAACGAAACACGTTTCCTTGTTAATTTGTCGTGTCTTATTATGATGAATTAACAAGGAAAACAACCTTCGTAAAAAATATATTTTCTTGTTGTGATCTACTTTGTTGAATACAAGTAAATTTAGAAAAACTATACAAATTTGGTTTAAAATATGTTTTACCTAATATATAATAAAAAATAGTGAAATTATACATTCCATTAACTTTTTCAATTAATTAAATCTTATAAACACACAAAATTTTAGAAAATTGTAGTTTTTTAGTGCCGGTTACAATACTTGTTCTACATAGATCAGAAGATTTATATTGATTTATATTTATTTCTTAAATTAATATATTTATAAATAATTAGAAATAAAATTAAATGCTGAAATAGTCATTCTATAAAATTATGCAATTAAATTATAAATTCAATTGTAGATATACATCTATTGATATAAAAGTCGGAGGGATCAGATATTCGCCTCTAAATATTTTTTATCTTTTACAACGACAATATTTATTCATAACGTGTACTTTACGACGAATATACCATTATGACAGACGTTTAACAACGAAACACGTTTCCTTGTTAATTCGTCGTGTCCTATTATGATGAATTAACAAGGAAAACAACCTTCGTAAAAAAAAATATTTTCTTGTTGTGATCTACTTTGTTGAATACAAGTAAATTTAGAAAAACTATACAAATTTGGTTTAAAATATGTTTTACATAATATATAATAAAAAATAGTGAAACTATACATTCCATTAACTTGTTCAATTAATTAAATCTTATAAAACACAAAATTTTAGAAAATTGTAGTTTTTTAGTGCCGGTTACAATACTTGTTCTACATAGATCCGAAGATTTATATTGATTTATATTTCTTTCTTAAATTAATATATTATAAATAATTATAAATAAAATTAAATGCTTAAACAGTCATTCTATAAAATTATGCAATTAAATTATAAGTTCAATTGTAGATATACATCTATTGATATAAAAGTCGGAGGGATCAGATATTCGCCTCTAAATATTTTTTATTTGTGATTTCCTTTCTTTTTAATGAATATCAATTTTTAATATCTAATCTATTAAAAAATTCCTATATTTTATCTACTGTTAACAAATCATACTAGGAGCATCTAAGAATTAGTTAATATTACATATTTGATTATTTACATTAATAATACACCAATTACAAATTTAAAATTCTCTATTTTAATTATAACAAAATATATTGATAAAGAATCAAACAAAATCGTACTAATCTTTTAAATATTATTTTATAAAATCACACACTAATTAATTTCGTAATTATAATATAATACTATTATAAATTAATGGGTAATTATATATTTATTATAAAAAAATATATATCCTATTTTTATAAAGTTTATAATTATATTCTGTATCATATTAAAATAGAAATGCTATATGAATTAATTATGACAAAATTATATTGAATAGGTAATTTGATATTTTTAAAATAGTTTCATGTAAATAAATATCACTCATCATTAAAATGTTTTTAATTCGTAAACTATATAAAATTAAAATTCTTAAACATTTATAGTTACAACTACATATTTTATTTTTATTTATTAGAAATTCTCAACAGTATTTTGTTTTCAAAATAAACAAAATATAATAGTTTATAACTAACCTTTAGTTCATATACTATTTAATAATATTTTATTATACAACTATGAAATTTTAATAATTTATTTAAAATATTATTGAAAAACAAACTTTAATTATAAATTTAATATATATATCAATTATAAAACAATATTTTGAGAAATATATAAAAGCTCTTACCAGAAATTAAAATTATTTTTATAAAATAATTTATTTAGGTAGTATAAAAATTCAAAAACCATAAAATCTTCCAACTCAAAGTAATTTTCTAATTTTCCAAATTGTTTGTGAAAAAATATACAAATTTGAAAATAAATATTCAAGATTTGAATAATAATATTTCAAATTTTTAAAAAGATAGAATTATAGAGAAAAAAAAGAATAACTTCTTGAAATGTAACACGAAAAAAGAACTAATGTTGTAAAAAATAAAGTAATATTGTATTTTGAAATCTTAATTCAATTACAAAAAACTTAATATCATAACACCAAAAAAACATTCTATTTCAATAAAATTTACTAAAAAAATATAATAGATGCTGTTATATATATAAAATTCACTAAAATAATATATCTATATCATTTAAATAAAAGAGTGTAACTTACACAATATATAACACTAAGATGAAAATTATATATATTTAAAACTTTATAATAAGATCAAAATTTTACATTCATAAAATGAAAAATATCCGCACGAATGTGCGGATCAAAGTCTAGTTTATTTTACTTCAGAAATTTACGGATAACCAAAATTTTTGTATTGAATCGAAACAAATAACTGATCAAATCAAATTTATCGGATATAATACCTATCCTAGAGTGCTAACATTATGGTGGCTGCTTCATGTTGTCATCTTTCCTCAGTTACGGCGTATATTCGTGGGATCTCTTCATCAAATTTTCAGAATTAAATAAGGGTAGTTGTGTCATTTGCTTCATTCAGAAATGTAAACTGCATGTATTAACACATAGGAGTTCTGTAATTGATTGGTAGGATCAATTATTTTTTTCTGTCTGTCAACGATTCGTATAATAATACTATTCAAGTTACTAGTTTCATATTCTCCGCGTAAGATCGAAGCCGAGATGATTATGTTTGCATAATTTTTTTTAATTATTGTTATACTGGATTCTTCTAATGACATCAAATAATAATAAAATGAAAAGAATGTAGCAAGAATGTAAAGTTAAAATATACAATATTGTATATATAATATATTAAATATTATTTATATGCAAAATAAGGTTTATAGGAATAATTAGGCTATAATATAGTTTTCAGTGTGTAAAAGTAGGTATCTTTTTTTTTGCTGTAAATAGCTTCATATCGTAGGTCAAAACTTGATACAATTATATATTTATAATATTTATATTTGTATTAAGTGATTTATCAATTTAAAAATAATTTTAGTTAAGTTAATATTCGTTGTTTAGGTTTCATTACATAGGTTTTTATATATATTTTCTTGTAAGTATGAGTTTTGTTCATAAATGTTATTTTTTATAAAATATATAAAATTAAATGTTTTCTTAATCTTTCGGTAAAAGCCCAAACAAATGAAAAGAGTATTAATTTTTATTTATATGTACACAGTGTTGGGACACAAGATCTAACAGAATCGCCACCAAGACTCCTTTTGGATTTGTCAAAATCATACAGAGAAACATATGGAAAGAACAAGAAAAGAAAACCAAGGAACTTCATCCAATCTCACAACCAGTAGGAGATCAAAGAGAAGATTTTGGCGAAAAAGACTAGGTTAGAAAGAGAGAGAAAAATTGAAACGATTGGTTTCAAAAATCTTATGATGCCAATTCTGAAGAACATTTAAGAAAGCCATTCAATATTATTAAATTTTTATTTAACTACATATTTTTTTGGATAAACTCTATCAGGCTGATCTGATCAGTTCCGGAAAAACGTATTTAATGTTACGGAGTCGATTAGATATCACATTGCTTGATCTTAATTTCAAGTGTCTTCTGACTAATATTAGAGGGTGGACCGATCATTTGTTACAGTCAACTTTATTAATTATTTGTGTCAAAACACAAGTTCAGATTGGTCAAATAATGATAATTTAGTTTCAAAAAATTGAATCAATGACTAAGAATATCTCCAAAAAGACTCTATATTTTGAAGATTCCAAAATTTTATATTTGAAGATTTAAGGTATTTTCTCTCTAAAAACAAAACTTCAAACTTAACTTTAACTTGTTTTTATATTTTACATTATAGTTCTTATATTTTTCATAGTTAATGTAAATTCATAAAATATTTATAAATAACAAACACATATATATAGTACAATATTATTAATTAATAAAATCTTACAACAAAATATAAAATTATAAATACAAATACAAAATTAAATATTAACTAAAATCAAAATACCACATTCTTGTTGTCTAATTTAAGTTTAATTTTTTGTTAAAATTCGACACTACAAGCAAATATTTTAAATTTTATTATAAAATTTTTATTTAATTTTATATCTAAAACTTAAATTTATAAAAAGTAAAATTTAATTTGAAATATTTATGAGATATATAAATGTTTTAATGATTAAAACGATAAATAAGATTTATTTGTAATTATAAAGACCAAAATGCAACTAAAAAGATAAAATTTTAAATTTTGAGTATTGAAACTTCGAATACGAAGTTTCACTCTTCAAAACTTCAAATTTGAAGTTTTGAAATTTTTTTAGAATTTTTAGTACTAAAACTCTAAACTTGAAAATTTGAATTTTTTTTTATAAAGAGAAAAATAATATATTTGAAGTTATACATTTTTGTTTGAAGATGTTCTAAAATGGATACATGCTGAACTCTAAAAGATTACAACTAGACACCACTACTTAATTTAACAAAAGAAATTGATGGATATAAACGTGGTTCAATATTGTTTTAAATCCAACCATGTCTCCTAGGATTTATCAAATAACATAATTTCCTCGTCATGCGTTGATAGTTTGTTATGAGCTTGCTTCATCTCTCGTAATTATCACCGTTCAAGAAAATTGGTTTTTATTATGGGATAATTTGAAAAATACCCTATTTGTGATTTAAATTTTGAACAATGCATTTATGTTTTTGCTTTTTGAAAATTACTCTTTCTTTTATGTGATAAGACAATTATATCCTCTGATTAAAATTAAAAAGTTAAAGGATCAAATTCAAAATTATTATTAATATTATTCCTCTGTAAAAAAAGCTGCTCCATAATTTATTTATTAACTTAATCAGTGATATATTTGGTAGTTCATAGTGTGTTTTGTTCTTAGAGTTCAAAGACACATCATTTACAGATTACCTTTGCTTATAAAAATGTTATATTTGTCATGTGTAAAAAACATGTGACACAAGTAACATTTGATTCCTCCGGATAATCTCATGCTATGACGATGAGATGTATTTCATCAAAACATACACTGAATTCTGCTGTTTTTAAGCTTTTGAAGTTGTTTTCACCAACTCAGCAATCTGGAAAGACATGATGTAAAGTTGTCTAACATACATTTGTCACTAGAAATATTCACATGCAAACTAACCATCATAATTTTTTGTCTGCAGGTTTGAAAACTACCAACTTCGTGTACTGATGAGTTCAACTGAAATCCTATGTACACTAATACTCCACAAAAGCCTATGTATACTAATACTCCACAAGATATCTATTTTATTCTGAAACCATTGACCTTTTCCAGTAATATTTACACATCATAATCATTAGATTGGTAATCTTGAAAAAACAGAGAAGTTCCGTGATTTGCAGGAAAATAGAAAACAACATATGTATGGTGGTGATATTTTTCTATGAGTATATTAGATTAGATATTATTGTTGAGTTTTTGTTGTTGAATTTGTTACTAACTATATTTTCAAACGCTTAATTCAAAATTTTATTTATGGATTCACTGAAATTATTAATTGAAATATTAAAATAACTATAGACATTTAAATTGGATAGTTTAGTAATTTTGCTTATAGGTAAAGGTATTTATCCAAAAACATAAAAAATAGTGTAGTTTTCAAATATAATCTCACCTTAAGATATTTTTCCAAATTTCCCCTTTTATTATTGTCTCATGTGTAATAAAGACACATAATATGAAAAAAGAAGAATGTTGACGAAAAAAATGAAAAAAGAAGAATCATTACACCCCATCTATTTTTAATTACATTACACCCCATCTTATGAAAAAAAAAATAAACGATAAAATAAAAAAAAATAAAAAAATAGAAAATTGACTTTGAAACTATGAACTTTTAAATTAAAACGAAAAACCTCCTACTAATGTTTGAATAAAAAATCTTCAAATTTTAAATATTGACCATTTTACTTTTTATATTTGTTGATTTGACTATTTAAGAAATCTAAATAGTTAACTGTTAAACTCGATTAAAAAAATAGACGTTTATTAATTCTTTAAACGATGTTGTATTAAAAATTGATTAAACATTCATTTAATAATGTCATTTTGCTTTTGTAAACACTTAAAATATTTTTATTCGTGAAACTAAAACCTCAAATCGATTTCATTTTCTTCATTTCGAGTCCCGAAGAGAAGTCAATTTTGGATTTTAGTTTCGCGAAAGAGATGCTATAAGTAATTAATAAGCAAAATAACATTATTTAACTAGATTTTTAAAACGATATCGTTTACAGAGTTAACATGTATTTATTTTTATAATCGCGTTTAAAATACTATTTGAATTTTTTAAATGGCCGAGTCAACAAAATATGAGAATTAAAGCAGCTAATATTTGAAAAGTGAAAATTCTTTTGGCTCAAACAAAAGTTTAAAAAAAATTTGACTTTAATTTAAAAGTTCAAGATTTTAGTGGCTGTTGGTTTCTGTTTTCTTGCTGTGCTATATGACAAAATGAAAAAGATCTGTGTTGTTTATTCCATTCACAAATGTAAACTATATATACTACTTTAGAAGATCTGTAATTGATAGACTGGACCAGACCAAATCTCACTAATATAATTAGGTTAATTTTTTTTTTTTTAACTAGAGGTCACTCTAATCATATCACATCTACAAAATATAAACGGTTTTAATAATTTCAAACCAAAACACTCATTTATATTTATATATACACATTATAAGTTATATATAATATACACATGACAAGCGTGAGGTGTAAACAACTTCAAATGGCTAATTTAAAGATGTAACTGATTCCACATGTCTAGCTGGTTTATACTTTTATTTAATTACAAATAGAATTGGACTCGCATATTCAATATACTCTTTATTTTATAAAATATACATTTGATATTTTTTAAATGTATGATTCACATTTTAGTGTTATATATTGTATAAATTTATAATTTTTTAATTTTTAGGTTTTTTCTTCAACATTATTAAATAATATATGATATTTTTTTAGATACATTTTACTTTGTTACTCAATAATATTTATAGATATTATTTGATTTATACATTTTATATGTACTTATATATTTCTTAGTACAGTCCAATTAACTTCTGAAATAATCAAAGAGAAAATCTCTTTTAAAATATATATATTTTAATTTTTTTTTACAATTTGCATACAATACATCTTAGAATTTATTTTACTTTACTATATAAATACTATTTGTTTAAAATAATTTATATTTCCTTGTTGTGTTCAGAATTGACTTTAACATCTATCAGTTTTATTAGTATATTGTGGATTTAATAAATAAATATATTATTCTGTTTAACTAATAGCCATATTATATTGTTAAAGTTTATATATACTTGCATCTAATATTTTAATAATAAGATTTTTCTGATATTATGGTATAAAGTTCTCTGATTTTTTATTTTTTTTTTGTTTTTTAACTTGCTCTGTTTTTTTTTTTTTTTGTTATTAAATTAACATTTTTATGTTAAGGAGAAATATATTTAAATTTTTTTATTCTAATTTGATTTTTACAATAGTATTTATTTTTTCGTGTTCCCTTTAAAAATTTTACACTTTAGCATCTAAGATTTTTTCTTTTATATTTAGGATAATTTAACTTTGAGTTTAGCATATTCATTTTCAAAATTATATATTTTATCAAGAAATGTTTTCTAAATTACATAAATATTTTTTGACTTTGAAAGATTATATGACATTAAATTTTGTTTGTTACTAAATTAATGCATTATTTATAAAAAGTTTTTGAATTTTTTGGTAATATTTTTTATATTTTTCTTAATTTTGATATAATTAAAAAAACTTTTTGTAGTTAAATATGTTAATTTACCAATTTTATATCATATTTTATTTTATTCACATAGTACTTTTATTTTAATATAGAGACTATAATAATGAAATTTATAAAATGCATATAATTTTTATAATAAAATTTTAGTTTATATTAATGTATATTAGTAATATATTATTAACTACAAATTATTTATTTCATTATCTTACAAAAAATATATAAATTGTTTAGTAAGATTTTGTTAAGTTTTTTTCAACAGAATTTGTTTTAACTAAAAATAAAATTTAAATATATTTCTCTTTAACATATTTTGTTATATATCTGATTTAGTAATGTAATAATAAAAATGTTATATTTATTATTAAACAAATGGTCCTACTAAGACTTGTGTATAATAGATAAAAAGTAAGATTCTGTTTTAATCAAGTAGATTCACCACGATGGTTGACGGTCATAACATGTAAAAAACTATCATTGAGTTTCTCGAAAAATAACTCAAAGTCAATGATAACAAGAATGTAAAGATCAAGTATGTTGTTGATGTTGTTAGAGCATCTCCAACCCATAATACTATGTTTTGTGGTAAAACTCAATTTTAGTGTAATTCAAGCACTAAAAATAAGTTTATTTCTTACCATAACACTAAGCTTAATACTACAAGTTATTTTATAATATTATATGTATTTATGTTTTTCTTTGTCATTTATTTATTACATAATTTATTAATAAAAGGAATAAATAGTATTTTAGTGGGGTAAATAATAATTAAGTGTGGTGACTAATATTACACCAAATTTGGTGTGAAATTAAAGTGTTGCACTAAAATAGTGTGAAATTTAGTGTTGGGTTGAAGAAGTTTTTTGTTTTAAAATGACACTAAAAGAAAATTTGAATGTTGGTTTAGAGATGGTCTTAGTAAATTAAAACAGGTAACCGGGAATAAAATAAATTAGAGTATTGGGTTTAATTGGTAACAATATATATAATAAGAGTAAATGTAAATATGAAGCAACGGAATTTTTCTTTAAAGATAGATTTATAAACGAAAAACGCATCTTGTTCAAATTTATACTAGTTTTTGCAAGCATATGTTATATTGAAAGATTTAATAGAATAAATTTATCTATTTATATCATTAAATTGCCGTTATCATTTCATACATGCATTTAAATATAATTTTATAGTTATTCGTGTTGGAGTTGTAGTTGTTGAAAGCAAGGTTGAAAATGATTTGTAATACTCCTTCCGTTTCGAATTAATTTTCATTCTGGAGAAAAAAATTTGTTTCAAAATAAGTGTTATTTTCAAGTTTCGAGACAAAATTTATTAGTTTTATATAATTTTCTATTTTTCTATTGATTGAAAAGTGGTTAGGTGTATAGGTAATTGTGTTTTTTTTTTGAAAATATATAAAATTAAATGTTTCCTTCATCTGTGTGTAAAAATGTAAAATGACAATTAAAATGAAACGGAGGGAGTATTGTCCAAAAAAACTGTTAAAATACGAAAAAATAATGTGATGATTTCAAAGTCAACAATTTCAAAATTTTAAAAGTGATGCACCGTCAATGAGATAGTAGGGCCTACATGCGAACATGCGTGGTGATCCACTGATTGAGATTGTCAAGAAGTTACAAATGATATCAGAATTGGTTAAACGTTTCAGTTCTGAGACAATTAAGGATATGTTTTGGTGCCCAAGAGAGTAACGTGCTTTCTAAGTTGGATGATTATGACATTCTAATTTATTTTTTAGACACATATTTTTTAAAGTTAAATATACTTGATTTGAAGTATCACCTATCGAAAAGTGATGTGACATCATACATATGAGATAAAAAAAAAAAATACATTGATTGCGAGATCAGTTAAAAAGTCATTCAAAATTCCAGATGTTAATGCATCAGCTGTCGACCAGACGGTACAATCCACATACTCAATGAACGGACATGGAATCTACTGATAAAAGTGGTCAGGGGCGTTAGAGTATGATGAATGCATCCTGTCTTTATCTCCAAGGGATTATTCACTATTCCAAGCTGCTGAAACGTGGTGAAATGAACGTGAACGTACAACAAATATAAAATAATATCTCTCGAAACAGAAAAATAGTGGTATAAAGAACAATGATCAGCTTTGCACACACAAAAACAAAGAACAATGATTATTTTTCCTTGGTATACAAGAAACAAGACTTTACGAGACAAGACTATGGTAATCCACGAGAATGCCTAATCCAGTCAAGGGATTTAGTTGACAGCCATTCTAGGCATCGATGACTCTTATTTTTCGGAATTAAATTGATTAATAAAAAAACTTGGAAAATTTAATGGTTGAAAATTCATTATATTAGTTGAGGACAAAGATTCCTTCTCTCATAATGTACCGTAATTATAATTGACTTTTATCAACATCTTAACTGACAAGAAAATTTGGATTCTCACATTTTTCTATAACTATACTTAAAAAGAATTGTTTAGTTTTTCTCTCTAAATAACAGGTTAGAAATCTACAACTGTGATTCTTATAGCATATGGTAAGGCTTCGAATGAGATAAACAAATCAAGTGAAACAAAAGTGGATCAAACGGATTTAGCGATATATGTTTAAATGGTGAAAGTGGATAGAAAATGATCAAACTATTGTACAGTATAAATAATTTCTAAAAAATACTTGTTTTTCATAATTAAAATATTCTTTTTAAGAAAAATAATTTACAAAATAAAAAAAAAAGTTATTCAAAATATATTATTCAACCATCATACTTTTCATATAGATATGGAGTCCCCATTTTTATAAGAAAATCTTAAAAGATTTTTTATGTTGATGACAAAAACAATTATTCAAAATACTAAAAAAATAATTTATTCACATATATAATTGTTTTGAGCTTTATTACAATACTAAGTTAAGACATGTGCATTGCGCGGAGTAAACATTATATATATATATATATATTCATTATTTATATTTATTATAATTTTACATATTATAAAATAATAATTATATATTGAGTAATTTAAAATCAGTCACTATTACGTATATAATTAAATTAGTGTGAGCACATAAATAAAGTTCATTAAAACAATAATTATTTTATTTTATTTTATGTGGCATACAATTAAATTTAAATGATACAAACGTATATATTGTGTATTTTTAGTAATGATATATATTATATTTTATCTTTGTGGAAAATATATATTTTTAATTTATTTTCTTAATTTTATATTAAAATATGATAGATGATAAGCTAATTTTATTATTTTTATCATTCAAACCATTAATTTCATATATACTTTAGTAACATTGTGAAATTCCGTAATTTATTAAAGAAAATAATGAAAAACATAATGATAAATTTATGGTTAAATTTATAAAAAGCTTATTATAAACAGAGATGGACAAACCTATTTTTCTAAGGATTTTTAAGACTCATTGTAGGGAAGACACACGTCTACTTAAAATGTTGTAATGCTTCTCCTTTAATATATATGGAATATATTGAATAATTCAAAGTCATTAACTATATTAAATTGGTATGAACACATAAATAAATTTCATTAAACCAAATAATTTATTTATTTATTTTATGTGGTATACAATTAAGTTTAAATGATATTAACATATATATTGTGTATTTTTGGTATTGATGTATATTAAGTGATGCTATCTACTCAAGGTTGTTTGATCATTTGTGTTTTTAACAAATTATTGAAATCACTCATAACAAAGTTTTATTGTGGGATTAATAGTTTTAGCAATTTATAATTTTAATAATTTAAATTCTTTTTAAAAAATCAAAATATAACATAGACAGAAAAATCTAAAAACATTTTGTGTGTGGAAAATATAACATAGACAGAAAAATCTAAAAACATTTTGTGTGTGGAAAATATAGCTGTTTAATTTATTTTTTAAAATTAAAATTAAAAAAATATGATAGATGATAAACTAAATTTTATTATTTTTATTAGTCAAAACCATTAATTTCATATAAACTTTAGTCACATTAGGCAACATGTAATTTCATTTAAAGAAATAATGAAGAACATTAATGATAAATTTATGGTTAGTTTGATAAAAAGTTTATTATAAATATAGATGTACCAACCTATTTTTCTATGGATTTCTAAGATTCATTGTGGTGATGATACATGGCTTCCTAAAATATTGTAATACTTCTCTTTTAATATATAGGGAATTATACCAAAATTCAAAATTAGCTTAAATCATCTTAAATTATATATATATTTAGTTTGCCTGAAAATTAACTATTAATGAAAACATTTATTTTTAAATATTAAAAATTAAAAAAAAAATAGGCTGATAAAAAGAAATATATGATGTCAAATAAGAAGTTCATACATCGTTTATTATTTCAATTTAAATGGTGACTCATTAATAACATTAATTAATATAATTATATATATAACTGTGTCAGTTGTTAGGATTACAATTTTGAAATACTAAGAATTATAAAATTTAGGTTTGGGCAATCGGAGTCCCAATTAGGTTTCGGTTTTGTCCAATCGGTTCTCAATTTTTCGGGTTTATATCAGCCTCATTTGGTTTACTTGAAAGTTCGGTTTGGAACCGGTTTGGGTTCTATCGGGTTTGGATCGGGGTTAGTAAATCTTCAAAGAACCGGTATAACCCATTGTACTTGCGGATTCGGATCTCAATCGATTCTTCGGTTTCAAAGTACCAGATCTGCACCTACTTTATAACCAAAACAAACTAAAATCGGTTCTTCGGATTTAACGTACCTGATTAGTAACTATTTTACAATCAAAACATAAGTATAATTGATTCAAAAATAAGAAAGGAACATCAAACGTGATAATTCAAAATCAAACAAAAGGTAAATATAGCTATTGATAGAAAGAAAAAAAATAAATGAAAGCGTAAAACGAAAAGAAAGTTCTTAAGAAATGAAAAACGTTATTCAATAAAAACAAACTCTAAATCTAAAAATTTCAAGTTTCAACCATCAACCTTCATGTAAAAAAATAATTATTTTAGATGTTCTCTAATATCTTAAAATATTTTGGATACATATCAGATATCTATTCTTTTAAAATAGAATTCTATGTTTATCTACTTATCAAAGTTGTCATTTAAGTTTTGGACTTATTCATATCTCACTAGAATATATATCAATACAATTAAAATATGAGATCTTTTTTTAAATCCTCTTAATTTATTTTCAATATTACAAATGTTCCTATTTTTATGACTAATGACATTAATCAGTTTTATTATGATTAACAAATATAATTAAATTTAATAATTTTAATTTCAGTTTATAAATGAAAACTAAATTAAATTTAATCTCTAATTATATTTTATGATAATTAGTATTCTAA
This sequence comes from Eruca vesicaria subsp. sativa, assembly GCA_932364175.1. NCBI lineage: Eukaryota > Viridiplantae > Streptophyta > Magnoliopsida > Brassicales > Brassicaceae > Eruca > Eruca vesicaria. The sequence continues at coordinate 25,758 of CAKOAT010468487.1, forward strand.
TTAATCAATTTTCGAAAATAAATTCTAAAATATTCTGAAAAAACATTTCAAAGGTTTTGTTACAACCGTTTTTTACAATATTCATTTGTATTTCAAATAAAAAAGATATTGAAAGATATTCTAATTAAAATAGGTAATTTTCCTATAGTTTCTTAGAAATATTTCAAACTAAAAACCAAAATAACAAAACTTAAACTAAACCCCAATTCATAACTAACCAAACTATTTATTTATTTTTTAAACCAAAAACAAAAATTAATAGGCGAATCAAAATCAAACCGAAAATCAATAAATAATAATACAGTCTAGCACGAACCTAAGTTTAGAAAATATCATTAATCATTTACTGTAATTTAAAACCTAAATTATAAATAATTAAATTATAAATAACTTCGCGCAACCGTGCAGGTTAGAATCTAGTTGAAATCATGTTCGGTACATATTTTTTTTTGAAATTTTGAATGCTTCAGGTTCTATCGAATATCCATTTAGTTTCGAGTTCCGTTAAGATAATACTCATAACTCAAAATACCATAAAACAAGATCCATTCAGTATTTATGTCGGGTTTGGATCGGTTAGGATTCATTTTCGTCGGATTAGGTTTGGTTCAGGTTTTCAGGCTTAGTTGATTTGCGCCCTAATAAAATCTAAATGTTATCATAAAATAATTTTTAACGTTTGGTTACAATTTCCAAATATTTTAAATACTAAATTATTGTATACGAAGATTTAAATTTATCTATAAATTAATCATTAGTGAAAACAAATGATTATTTGAAACAATAATATTAAAAATATCAAAAGTTATAAAATAGTTCAAACCTTTCCAAATAACTAGTAATTTCACTGTGAAAAGTGGTTCTTAGATTTTGTTCTTAAAAGTTCGATCACTTTAGTGTATCATATCATTTTTATTAAGAAATGCTTATGTATCTAAATCATTGTGGATAGCAAAAAATATATACAGTTCCTCCACTATGTCTTTGTTATGCCTCCCACTCAGAACATAAGTTGTACTCCGTGGGTGTAGAATTATAGAACTAAAAAAACGGAACTAGAGAATTAAAATCTTATTAAATTATATTATTGTGCTGTATTTTAATGAATTACATATAGTTATATATAATTCACAAAGTTTAAACTATCTCAATTGTAAATAAAATGTATCTAACTTTTATTATATATTAGTGGTTTTTCGCGCTTCCCGCATGGTGTAACCGTATGTTTATATATATATGGTGTTACTTTTTTCCCGGACATTTTGGATTAGTTATATAATTTATAGATAGCTAAAATCCTAGTTCGGAAACTCGCTAGGCGTTACGCGTACGCTCGGGTCACGCATAGCGATTAATGATAAAATCGGAAATTAAACGTCTATTAATCGGGGATTAATTTTAAGTTTTTTTACTGTTTTTAACATATATATTCAAGTAAATGTAAAGTAAACAATCAAATATGTCGTAGTCCAGTGGTTCATCCAGTTTAAACATAGATTGGACGCGGGTTCGACCATAGGACCCTGCGGTTTTCGTTATTTTTTTACATTTTCATTAATGAATGATAAATTACCAGATTGCCATCGTCTTCTACCTCATTTCCTGCCGCTCAGAAACCCTAATTTACGCTTCCACTCTTTTTTTTTCGTGATTCTTCACATCCTACACTTTTTTTTTTGATGTTTTTGCTTAGTGATGATAGATTCCCACTGCAATTCATGATTTTATGCTTAAAATTTAGGATAAAGTGATATTTTTTTGGGTCTCCGATTTCTTGGCCGATTTGCCCCAAATCGATACGGCAGAGGGCCGATTAGCGTTTCACCGGCGATTAAACGGGTCTCTGCGCCGCGTTTTCGAACAAGGGCTAAAATACGCTACTGTAATTCAGGAACGATTTATGCAGTGGCAAAAGCAGGTGAATAGGAATGGATTAGGTGCCTCCATCTAAATTTTCTTTTCCTTCAGTAATTAATACCAACTTAAAAATGCTTTCTGATTCTGTAATAATTAGATATAATAAAAAAGGTTGTGTTTTTTTTTTTTTTTTTTTTTGGTCTAAAAAAAAAATAAAAAAAATAAAAAGGTTGTGTTCACATCTAACTTTGATTCTGTATCTGCCAGTTGATTTATATATTGTCAGATGGTAAGTATTTAAATGCATAAGATACTCGCTTCTCATTATATGTGTATCATCGTGTCGTGGCGTATGAGGCTCCACAATGAGGAGGATACAATTTTATCCGAGTTTCTTCACACTCAACAGCCTTGCTTCAACGAGCAATCCCCAAAATTTTTTTTTTTACTATAACGAGAGTATTAAGCTGGAATTACAGAGGAATAGGAGGAAGATGGACGATTAGATACCTTCGGGAAATATGGTATAAACATAAGCCAGGTTTTTTATTTTTATCTGAGACGAAACAAGATTTCGAGTTTGTGGAAGGTTTTCAAACACATTTTGGCTACGATAATTTGGTCACTGTGGATCCAGTTGGGAATAGTGGCAGACTTGCTTTATTCTATAATGGTGATTATCAGATTAAGGTTCTCTTTTCTAGCAACCGAATGATCGATGTAGAGGCAGAAGCTCTTGGTAAGAAGGTGTTTCTTACCTTTGTCTGCAGTGATCCGGAACAACAATTAAGGGAGCAAGTATGGGAACGATTAACTAAATATAGACTAGCACGATCCGAACCATGGTTTATAATTGGGGATTTGAATGAGATTACCGGGAACCATGAGAAGGAGGGAGGACCATTGAGGAGTGCCGCCTCATTTGTACCGTTCAACAACATGATAAGAAACAGTGGTTTACTAGAGTTTCCGGCTCGGGGAAACAAGATGTCTTGGCAAGGAAGAAAAGGGAAGGGGAAAGGGGCAAGGATGGTTCGTTGTCGTCTTGACCGTGCTCTAGCTAATGAGGATTGGCATACGCTCTTTCCAAGCTCTTACACAGAGTATCTTAGGATGATTGCCTCGGATCATCGGCTAGTACTAGCATATCTAGAAGATGAAGTCCCCAGACGAAGAGGACAGTTCCGGTTTGATAAGAGATGGATCGGTAAGGACGGGCTTATGGATTCAGTTGCTATCGGATGGTCAGACAACAATGGAGGAAGCACAAAGAATTTTGTCTCAAAAATTAGTGATTGCGCAAGAATAACCCACCATACGGAAAGGAGAAGATTGGTGAACTCCAAAAAGCACTTGAAGAGGTGCAAACAGATAAAAATAGAACTCAAGAAGAAATACTAGAGGTATCAAGGAAATTACAGGAGGCGTATAAGGATGAAGAAGATTATTGGTACCAAAAGAGCATGAATATATGGTACACATCCGAAGATCTTAACACAAAATTCTACCATGCGTCACCAAGGAAAAAAGGACCAGAAATAGGATTGTAGGGCTCTACGATGAACACGAAAATTGGATTACGGAGGAGACCGGGGTGGAGGAAGTGGCAGTAGGTTATTTCGAGGAGCTTTTTAGCACCACGTGTCCATCAGACTTTGATATTTTTCTGGAGGAGATACCAACGTCTATCACCTCCCAGACCAATAAGAGGCTACTGCGTACCGCGGCAGAGGAGGAGGTACACCATGCTCTATTTATGATGCATCCAGAGAAGGCTCCTGGACCCAACGGAATGACAGCTTTATTTTTCCAACACTCTTGGCATATAATTAAAAATGATCTGGTGGAAATGGTGAATAATTTTCTGATGTCAGGAGAATTGGATGCAAGATTAAACATTACCAATATTTGTATGATTCCAAAGAAGGAACGGCCTACAAGGATGACAGAACTTTGACCAATAATCCTATGAAATGTTGGATATAAGATTATTTCGAAGGTATTGTGTCAGTGGTTGAAACAATGTCTCCCAACACTTATCTCTGAGACTCAATCGGCATTCGTGGCAGGACGGCTGATTTCAGATAACATCCTTGTAGAGCAGGAAATGTTCCATGGGTTGAGAGCAAACAAAGCATGTCAGAACAAGTATATGGTTATTAAAACGGATATGAGTAAAGAGTATGATAGGGTGGAATGAGATTTTATTCAGGCACTCTTACGGAAAATGGGTTTTGATACACATTGGATAAAACTAATGATGGAGTGTATATCATCGGTCAAATACCAGGTCTTACTTAATGGAAAACCCTGAGGACTCATTATTCCTCACAGGGGGCTTTGCCAAGGAGATCCGTTATCACCTTACCTGTTCATTATGTGCACTGAGGCTTTAATTGCGAATATAAAAAAAGGCGGAACGGGAAAAAATTTTAACCGGAATGAAAGTTGCAAGAGCTTGCCCACCGATATCGCATTTACTTTTCGCTGATGATAGTCTTTTATTCTGTAGAGCACGAAAGGAGGAATGTCAAACCATTCTAAGGATATTAAAGGGGTACGAGGTGGTATTAGGTCAACAAATAAATTTTCAAAAATCATCGATCCAATTCGGACATAAGATTGAGGAATCTAGCAGGCATGAATTGAGGGATATATTGGGAATTCAAAATATAGGAGGGATGGGATCCTATTTGGGGTTACCTGAAAATATTGGCGTATCCAAGGTTCAAGTTTTTGGATTTGTACAGGAACCTTTGAATAATAGGGTTTATGGTTGGACTTTTAAATTTTTTACTAAAGGAGGGATTGAGGTGATTATCAAATCGGTAGTTACCGCATTACCAAATCATGTCATGTCTTGTTACCACCTCCCAAAGGCAACTGTAAAGAAGCTGACGGGTGCGGTATCACAATTCTGGTGGAGTTCGAGTGGTAAATTATGTGTAATTAAGATGAAGGAGGACTGGGATTTAAAGACCTTGAGGATTTTAATATGGCGATGTTAGGAAAGTAACTATTGCGCCTGATTGAGAAACCCAATTCCTTATTCTAGAGGGTTTTCAAGGGTAGGTATTACAGGAATGCTTCACCCCTGGAACCGATTAGATCATATTCTCCGTCCTATGGCTGGAGGAGTATTATTTCGGCTAGATCTCTGGTTAGCAAAGGACTAATCAAACGGGTGGGATCAGGATCATCAATCTCTGTATGGAATGATCCCTGACTCCCAACCACTTGCCCGAGACCAGCAAATAAAAACCAACATAACAGTTACCCCGATCTTACAGTTGAATCTTTCATTGACCCAATCTCGTGTACTTGGAACCTATAGGCAATTCAGACTTTAGTGGATCCTCAGGATGTGCAAATCATAATGAGCATCCCACTGAGTAGGAATTATATAAGAGATAAGGAAGGATGGCACTTTACACAAAATGGGAAATATACGGTCAAATCATGATACAATATTGAGAGGGTTTATCCAGACAAAGATAAATCACCACCACTGATTGGTCCAACTACGGATATACTCAAAGCGTTCTTCTGGAAAGTACAATGTCCACCGAAGATTAAGCATTTCTTATGGCAGTTGGTATCTGGATGTATATCAGTCAAGAAAAATTTGAGTGCCAGAGGAATACAAGGAGATCTTTATTGTGATAGATTTGAGCCTTGGAGGAGTCGATAAACCATGTATTTTTTGAATGTCCTCCAGCACGTCAGGTCTGGGCACTTTCGTGAATACCATTAAATCCAACTGCTTTTCCCACCGAATCTCTCTTTACTAACATGGATCACTTATTTTGGAGAGTTTAACCAAAGTTGGATAATCATCATTACGCTTGGATACTATGGTATATTTGGAAAGCAAGAAACAACAAGTTCCTCAGTAATCTAAATGTAGACCCCCGAGAAACACTCAAAGTAGCGGAAACAGAATCAACTCTTTGGGCTGAAGCACAATTGCTGATTTCACAAACGGCGGTCCAACGGAGTGTGGTATCCACTCCATCGTCAATACCGGGGAGGTGGTGCTTTACTGATGGGTCATGGAACGACAAGGGAGTTTTCTCAGGACAGGGTTGGTATATACTTTAGAGGGTTTTAATGGTTCGATGGGGGTAAGAAATGTCAGAGCGAGCCTTTCCCTTCTTCATTCAGAAATAGAGGTTTTAATCTGGCCAATGGAAGGTATGAGGAATTTAAGGCAGACTAGGGTCACATTCGCGACGGATTGTTCTCAATCGGTGAAGATGGTCTCAAAATCAGGAGAATGACCCGCTTTTGCAACCTATTTGGAAGATATAATGACCCTGAAGCAAAGGTTTCTAAGCTCAGAGATCATTCATGTTCCTCGAACGCGTAATTTGAAGGCAGACAGCTTAGCACGTTGTGCCAGGAAGCAACCGTCTTTTGTCGTTCACATGGATGAAGAGCTGCCGGTGTGGTTCACATAGTCAACATGAGGCTGTTGAGTTGATGATGACAAAAAAAAAAGGTGCATTGGATGTTTGCGATGATTCATATTTATGTGTATTTGTTTTAGACTATTAAAAAAAAAATTTATTTAATTGCTTTAATTGGGTTCCATAAAGTACATATGATTATTTCATATTTGTCTTCTACACAGTGTTGCACCTTTCACTGATTTAATTCGATCTAATTTTTCTTAGTCTAATCATAATTACATGTGAGTTTAAATTCCAGATTTGGGTTGTATAGTTTTACCATTTACAAATGTGGTTGTTTATAGCATTTATTTTGTTTTGTTGGGACATGTTATGTGATGTTCACCGTTACAACGATTTGTAATTAACTTGCTAATTTGTTGTCAGTTGAGTTTGAGAGTTCTTGGTTTTGGTTTTGCATTTCATGAAGTAGATGTATAAACTGTCTGGTGGTCAATTATGTAATGATGCTAGGAATATTTCAGGTCAATTGTTTCTCCTTTATCTTTAAAATATAAAATTATAATAACGATGGTATGTAACTGAATAAACGTGTATCAATGTATGTACATGATTATTGTGAGAGCCAATAATTTTTTTTAATCAAAATCAAAGTAAAGAAGTAGACGTAAACGACATAATCTCTATATAAATATCTTTATATGTAAAATAGATTTCCACATCCGTTTGTAACAATATCATTTGATGCAAATGTAGTCAAAATTTTAATGTGTCAGCTAGATGGGAGTTTGTTGTCGTGATATGTGTTTGTGATTCTTGTTATACCTCAATAACTTGGCATATGCATGCATATTTCATTAGTTCGGGTTATTCGGCTTTGATTTGGTTCAACAAAAATTTACTAAAGTAACTCAAAATAATGTTTGGTTTGTTACTCTGTTAGTTCAGTTTGTAAATTCATTCCAAATTCTTTTTTTTTTTTTTTGGTTAGTTAGGTACCAAATTTCATTAGAGGGGTTAGTTTGATTTAGTTTTTTTTTTGTTTAGTTTGGTTATATTTTTTAAAAGAAAACTGAATTAATTGAATGTCTAGAATAAGTTTGGATATTCGGGTCTTTGGGTGGGGTTCAGATCGATTTTTGTCGGATCCAGATCTTTTGGGTATAGAAAAATCAAATTCAAAAAAATTCACAAGTACCTATTGAATTCGATTTTTCTATACCCAAAAGATCTGGATCTGACAAAAACCGATCTGAACCCCATCCAAAGACCCGAATACCCAGACTTATTCTAGACATTCAATTAAATTCTATATATACAATTAAAACATTTTTATTTTTTTATATTCACATTGAAATTATAATATGAATTTTACTTTTACAAATTAACAAATATTTTAAATGTGATATATTATTATTTTAAAAATTTGTAATTTTAAAATTATTTAAAAATTTAAATTTAAATTTTGGATTTAAACATAATTTGTGATATTATTAAATAATATAAATTAATTATATATTTTCTTAATTTTAGATATGCAAATGCTCTACTAATAATTTCATATGAAACATTGAGTAAAAAGTATTTGGAAAATAATAACAATTGGTAAATATTCTTTTAAATTTTTTTATAACAAATGTTTATTAGATAATAAAAAACGTGATACTAATGCTCTGGCAATTAAAGTCTAAGTATTGAGTATATAAAAGCAGTCTCATATTATAATAATGAAAAAAAGGAAAAGAAAAAACAAGAAGAGAATAACACTTAAAACATGAGAAATTTCCTGCTACATATTTTCTTGTCATTGTTTTGAGTTTTAAATTTAATTATAAAATAAGGTATAGTAATATTTTATATAATATACATTCTAAAACTATATAAATTTTGATGTTCTTATGATCCTTACTCTTAAATAAATCTAATAAATTTTCTTTTTAATATAAAATATAAAACTGTATTTTAATTACAATTTTAGGTTTTTAAAATGAAGGATGGTTTTTATAGTGTCTTTTATATATAACTATAACTATATTTTTATCTTCTTTCGATCAAATACCCAAATCTGTAAATTCAGATGAGATTTTTAGTGTACGTAATTATTTTATTTTGTTATTGAAAACCTCTATGAAATACCATGGAGCAAGATGTTCAAATTGAAGTTTTAGTGGAAAAAAGTAAAGATAGTCAAAAGTTTATTTTATGATGTCTGTTTTTCTATTGTTTTCTTCCATGGGAAATTGACATCGACCGTGATTGAGGTCGCTTCAAGAATCTGGTTCTTTTACCAAAAGCCTCTCTCCATGAATCCGGTTCGAAGTTTTATTTTCTTTGCCTCTACATAAATTATCCGCGTGGTCCTATGTGACTTTATTTTCGTTCCAATATATATTCGCACGTGGTTGTGTCTAATAATTTTTTCTTGGGTTGCTTTTTTTTTTTTTTTTTAATCAACTTTTTCTTGGGTTGCTAAAAGCTCTTTTTCTAATTGTTTCTTTTTGATAAATCTGTTTCTTCTATTAGTTTTATTGATATCAGGGCATCTCCAAGAATATACCAAATTTGGGACTAAATTGTACATCGCCCCACTCACTATCATCTTCATTCTATTTTAACCCATCATAAATTTTTTTTTCTTTCTCAAAGTCTAAATATGGTTAAAAAATCAATAACCCTTAATGAATCAGTATTATGTGTAATATGAATTACTAGAAACTACCTTGAATTACTTTGAATTACTAGAAACTACCTTAAATTACTAGAAACTATTGTGAACAAAAAACAAACTACCTTGAATTACTAGAAACTAATACGAACAAAAAAAAAGTAGGACCGTGAGAAAAATAGTGGGGTAGTTAGAATAGTTATTTTCCAACTGGGGTATATTAGAATACTTTCCCCAAATTTGATGTTAAAATTACGGGAAATTGCCAGAAATAACACTTTCAAGATAACACTTTTCAACTTTACACTAACCAACTTTACCACTAAAATTTTAATAGTCAAAATACTATTAGAATTTAGGGTTTAGGATTTTGGGTTTAGGATTGATAGTTTAGAGTTTAGTGTTGATTTTTTAGGGTTAATGGTTTACTTTTTAGGGTTTAGAGTTTAAGGTTTAAGGTTTAGAATTGATATTTTAGGGTTTAGGGTTGATTTTTAGGGTTTAGGGTTTATTTTTTAGGGTCTAGAGTTTAGAATTGATGTTTTAGGGTTTATGATTAATATATTATTTAATATTTATTTTATGTATATATATAAAGAACAAGGATATAAGAGTCTTTTATCCTTTAATAAAAGGGAGAATTTCAATTATACCATTTTGGTGGTACCACTTTTCATGTTTACCATCAACAAAGGAACATTTTCAAAAATACACATTTTATTAAAAGATAAAAGACTCTTATATCCTTGTTTTTTATATATATACATAAAATAAATATTAAATAAAATATTAAACCTAACCCCTAAAACATCAATTCTAAACTCTAGACCCTAAAAAGTTAACCCTAAACCCTAAAAATCAACCCTAAACCCTAAAATATCAATTCTAAACCTTAAAGCCTAAACTCTAAACTCTAAAAAGTAAACCCTAAACCCTAAAAATCAATAATAAACCCTAAACTATCAATCATAAACTCAAAACCCTAAACCCTAAATTCTAATAGTATTTTGACTATTAAAATTTTAGTGGTAAAGTTGGTTAGTGTAAAGTTGAAAAGTGGTATCTTGAAAGTGTTATTTTTGACAATTTTCCTTAATAAAATGTGTATTTTTGAAAATGTTCTTTTGTTGATGGTAAACATGAAAAGTGGTACCACCAAAGTGGTATAATTGAAATTCTCCCTAAAATTACACCAAATTTAGTGTTTTAGTGACAAATTTCATTTGTCATCTCCAATAATAACACAGGATTTAAAGCAAAAATAATATTATATATTCTTCAATTTTTAGTTTTAATTGTTTGTATTTGATAAATAATTATTCTATCACATTTATCTATTATGTTTGTTAAATTTTATAGTTTTATGTTCATAAAATTTATTTACATTTATATTTTTGGTTTATCAATATTATAGATTTATGTATTTACTCTATATAAAATATTAGTTATATGCAAAACTACCAATTATTAACAAGAAAAAATAGATAATAAAATAATATATTTATTTTAATAATTTAATAGTTAGTAATACAAGTTTAACTATTTATAAAATAAAATTGTGATTTTAATATTTGATAAATTTAATAGTATTACATAAAATGTTAATTAGTTACTATTAAATCTAGCTTATAGTATTGATTTCTATATTTTATAAAATATTAATTAAAATTTTATACTTTTAAAAGTAAAAATTAAAAATCTTTGATATATTTTAGAAAAAATTTGACGTAAATGATAATACTTTTTAGTGATTTATTAATAGAAAATAAAAAACAATTATATAAAATGATTTAAAAATAAAAATAATACATTATATTTATGTTTGATCAAAAATTTGAACTAATTAACAGCATTTATTGAAGTATATTATAAGTGAAATGTAATATTGAAGTATATTATAAGTGAAATGTAATAAAATATGTATTTTAAGATTTGGTGTGTTAAATAGTGTTACACCAAATTTGGTGCAAAACTATTCACTTTACACCAAATTTGGTGAGGTAGTGTCAAGTTTGATGTCTTGTTGAAGATAAATTTATACCAAATTTGATGTTTTGCTGTCATTGTTGGAGATAACCTTAACTTCTACTGTCTATAATATGCAAAGAGAATAGAAAAAGAACAATTATGGTGATTTGAAATTTGATCATTGTCGTAGTTAATGGTAATAAAAAATTACTTGAAAACATAAAAAAAACTGCAAATAAAACTAATTTTTAGAATTGAAATTATTTGAAACATAATGAAAAATAAGTATCATTTGCAGAATAAGCAAAAGTTTGATCCAAGAAAATCTTTATTAAAAATTATTAATTGTCATATATATATATATATATATATATATATATATATATTTATATATTTATATATATATATATATTTTAATTATATTAAATATTTACGTAGTTTTATTTAAATACAAAATGGAGAATAACATTTTTAGATTAATAAGAGTTTTTATGTTAGTTTAATGAAAACTATAGTTTATATTTAGATTGACTAATTTATATTTCTAAAGATTCTCAAAAATCATGCTCCTAATGACACATAACATGTCTCAAATATTCTAATGTTTTCCTTTTAATATATAACTAGATTTTGATCCGCCCTTTTAAAGCGTGGGTATAGTTTTATTATTTTGATTAAATTTGATTGATTTTATAAATTTTATTCAAAATAAATAATTTTAAATTTATTATATTAGTGTTTCCAAAAAAAATTGTTCTATTATATTTACTTTCAAAGAAATGTTTTCATATCCGACTTAGACTGTGGTTGAACCGATATATCCGGTGACCTTTGTATAATCTGGTTCAGATTTAATAAAAAAAATTTTAGTTAAAAATTAGATAACACCTTGTAAAATCCAAAATCCGCTTTTAACCCGTGATCTGATATCAGATGATTCGCTGAAAAAAATATATAATATTTTTGCTTAGATAACTCATACATTTTAATATTATCTAAGGCTGGAATTTTGTAATATCTTATACTTTGATGAATTTTTATTAAGTCATTTGAAAAAGAAATAATGATAATAAAAAAAATTAAATGATATGACAATATTTGTTTTTCATTTTTAATAACTTATAAAAGTTATTTTTTATTTTAGATGTAAAATTTAATTTAATAATAAATTTTAAATATTTTTGAAGGTTCAAAATGTAAAAATGACATGGTAAATAATATTTTTAATTTTCATATATATATATATATATATATTCGAATTTTATTGTTAAATAATACTAAGCAAGAAAAATAATATTCAAATTAAATGAAATGTATTATTTACATAAATTATAATTAAAAATTATGGATAGTATTAGTTACCAAAAATGTAGGAAAAATTCGGTTGTTTAGTTTAAATAAATAATATAGATATTAAAATTAATGGTCAATGGCATAGTAATGTAAATAACTTGAAAAATTAAGGGCAGAATCCTAGTAGAGATTCTACTTTAATAGTATACACTAGAACTTGACCCGCACCCCCGTGCGGGTATTTGATTTAACTTATGTTCAACATAAATTCATATACTGCTGGCTCTATAAAAAATTATATATAATTTTATGTTTTGTAATTTACATATAGAAAATAATATATTATTTTATAATATAAATGTTTAATAATAATTTTTTATTTGTACATAAATTATATTAGAAATTTTATAACTTGAAGCAATTTGATATAATTATACTATTCATATATTAACATGTTGTTTTTTGTTAATTTGTTTTAAAATGAAATAACATACTAAAAAATATATTTTTTGGATTAGTTTTCTATGAATTATCATTAATTTTATGATTTTTTTCTTGGAAATTGAACTCTTGAAATTTTATATTTGACTAAATTAAATAAGGTAATACTATATTTAAAATTTATTTTGTATAATATATACTATTTATTAAGTTTGTGTTTTTATTTTCACCCAAAAGAAAGAAAAATCATTGTAATTAATTAATTTATATTGATTTTAAATGTAATGGCAGAATCTATAAATAAAAAAAAAATATACAAAAGGAATGTATTTAATTTATTGTAAATGGAATGGTTAAATATGCAAATAAGAAGAAATATTTAATATGCTATCCATGTTTCCAAAATATTCTCATTAATCGTACTATCCTTATTTCCAAGCATAACTAAAAGATACTTTAGTTTTAATAATATAGATGGATAGTATTAGTTACCAAAAATATAGAAAAAAATTGGTTGGTTAGTTTAAATAAATAATATAGATATCTTATATATTAAAAGAGAAGTCATGACTTCACTTCATGTGTGATTTTTTGAAATTTGGACTATCCATTAAAAATTATTTAATAATATATACAATCTTTGAACTACTTTAATCATAATATCTTTTAATATCTTTTCATTTACATATATATATATATATAAAAAATTTGAAAAACCTGTTTAAGAAGATTTTAACAAGATCTTAATTTTTGAAGATTATATGTATATATTTAAATTAATTTCGTGATTAGTTTTAAAATATTATTATACATTAACATATTTAGTTATCGTTTATAATATGAAAAATAAATATTTTATTTTATCAATTATATAATCACAATCAATCATATTAAAAAATATTATGTTGATCTAAATATTTTAATAATATATTTTCAAAAAGTTTCTGTAAATATTTTTAACTAATCTCATAATTAGCAATGAATACATTATGCATTAATATATATATACAGTTATTGTTTTTAAAATGTAAAAAATATCATATTTTTATCTATTTCGTAATCATAACCAATCATATTAAAATAAAATAGTTGAATTGAACTACATATGATATAATTCTATTAAATTGATAGATTTATAAATTTTATTTTCATAAATATTTATGTTAAAGAAGATATAATATGATGAAAAACTACAATATATGTATATATACAATAATATATTATGTAAAATAAATAATCATAAAATATTACTAATATAAAATTCAATTTTGAAGGACGGGTAAAAAGTTAACATAAATTAAATACAAAATAATTTTCAAATATTCTTTTATGCATATATTATAACTAAATGCAAATACAATAAGATAATGCATAATAAGAAGTAACAAATACATATGATCGTTTTAAATAATTAATTATTTATAACATGTAAACTATAAATTATTGTATTTGAAATAGTTATATAAATATTTAAATATGATTAAAATTAAAATATATACCATTAATAATGTAAAATAAATATAATATATGCATACATATACAATTAAAAATAACACCCGCACGGTTGTGCGGGTCAAAATCTAGTTAAAATTAAAGGTCAATGGCATAGGTAAATAATTTGAAAAAGTAAGCGCAAAATTCTAGTAGAGATTCTGGTTTAATGGTATAGATGGATTAGTACTAAATGTGTCTTCTGCTAATTTTCAATTAATCTTTGTTTAGTCTCTGATTTCTTTCTGTTGGTAGAGATTCTGGTTTAACCTTTGTTTACCGTCCGAATCATGCGTAGTGACTTCCTGAACATAGATTGTATTTGGTTTAAAAACTTTTTTAACATTTATTTTGACCGGTATCGGCTAAAACGAATCAAAACATTTTACTATATTCTTTTAAATAAATTATCGATATTCTTGGTTGAAAACTAGTCCAGTTGTGTGATTTGACCTCGTCATTCACTATCCAATCCAGTTCCTTTTCATTCATGCATGTAATACTTTTATTTGCTTTTGAGAAGTAAATTATCGAGTAATTTATTTGATTTACGTTTATGAGTTGGAATTTCCACCGAAGTTACTGTGTTTAGTCCTGCCTTGATATTGATTATTGACATTGGGCGTCCAAAGCCAAAAAGCAACGAAACTAATTCTAAATCGCTGTAGTATGAGTTTTAATGTGATTAACATACGGTGTCAAAAAAAATAAAAAAACATATACTGTATCTGTCTGTCTTCTTTTGTCTTTTCTTTCGCTAAGTATTAATAGTTGTCCTTAGACAAATGTTTTGATAACAGGATTGAACCGTCCGGTTAAACCAATTCACCATTATTCAAAATCTGGTTTGCTAAAACACGGCCCATCTGAAAACCAAAAAATCGTTGACTTGGTTCAACAGTAAAACCCAGTTTACAAAATGAGCACATATTTGATGCGTTTCAGTTATGATTAGACTTTTATTAGGTTATGTTTTAATAGTCACATTGTCAATATTTTCTCTAGAAAAAGAACTCTAGAAGTTCCCTCGTAGCACACTAGAAGGTTTTCAGAAATTAATGGGAGCAAAATATGTCAGGACAAGTCTGTGGTCCTTACATCAGAAGGTAGATGCATTAATTTTGATAATGAAGTGTATGAAGAATTTACGTCAATTCATATCACTTTTACAACGGATTGTTTTTAGCTGGTAAAGATGTTGTTGGACCCAGAATAATGGTCGGTGTTTGCAACTTATTTAGAAAATATCAAGACGTAGAAAAATATATAGCAATTCATAGATCATTTATGTATCATGAACGTAGAATTCACGGGTGGATACTCTAGTATGTAGTGCCAGAAAACAATTGTCCTTTGTTGTTTACATGGATGTAGAGCTACCAGTTTGGTTTGTATAGTTTATATGAGACTGTTTGTTTGACGAAAAAAAAAATGTTCTCTCATTGCATCTTGTACAACAATTTCAGCATGTCCACATGATTTGAGTTTTCACGTGTAAGAAAAAAAGTAGTAAGTATTGAGGATTGTGAAAATTATGAATCCATTGATAAGACTGATTTTCGGGTTGTACAAAAAACTTAGAAAAACTGTACTAAGTTATGATGAACCTGAGATGGAGAAGATTTAAATTCTGAAACCTTGCTCGAATGGTGCACACGTTCTTTTAACTATAAGTTTGTTTTTCTTTATTTAACTCATTTGTAGTTTTATATTTCTCTCTTAGACCATTTCCAATGTTTTTTTCTCACTTTTCTTTTAAAATGAAGTAAATTCAAAATGAAGTTATGTTTTGATCTAATGGTTCTTTTCATTTTTTCTTCAATTATTATTATATTCATTTTTCATTTTTTTATTTATTGCAAATAACATCTTTTATTTCATAATATTTTAGATTATGCTCAATTATTTTTAAATTATATAGTTTAACCAAATTTTAACTTATAAAAATAAATATTTATTACATTAATAAAGATACAAATCAACATACAAAGTAATTGTAGAATTGTATTTAAATAATACTATTACTATATTTTTCCCACAAATAATCAAGCGATTTTTGCAAATTTGACTCAAAACTCAAAGTCAAACATAAAACTAACCTTTCTTGTTTTTTGACTTTTCTTTTGTCTTATTCACCCCATCTGTTTACATTATTTACGAAAATGCCATTACATTTTTTTTTTTGAAAATTGTTTTTTACTCTCTCAACCTCATCATCTTCAAGTATTTACAAAATTGTCATTGTCATCAATACCCTAACTACCATGAACAACCAATTTGGAGCTCTTAATACACCTAAAATCGATTTACACTCTCTCTTTCTCAATTGTTATGAACTAAAAACAACATCTCTTTCACTTTGTCTCCATATTCATACAAAAAAACTCAAGCTTTTGATTCAAAATTTTTTATGGTTGATAAAGCCATTTAAGCATACAATTCTTGGTGGGTTACTTTCATTTGATATTCTGGATGGTTGGAGAAGACTTTGTGTGATAAGGAAGTCATCTCACCTAGTTTAAGGTATGAAATTCAATTTTTTTCCAGATCTGTTCGCATAGAAGACTTACTCGTAAATCTTCTGAATGAGCTGGACGACTTACTTCTAAGTCTTTCAGCTTTGTATGTTAAAAAAAAAAAAAATCTGGACAACTTATATGTAAGTCGTCTAGGAAAAACATGCTAGTTTTGCATTTGACCGAATTGTGTCAGATATTTGACTTTTCCTGGACGACTTACCAGTAAGTCGTCTCCGGGAAAGTTAAAATTTCAATATTTTCTTTAATCTAGACCACTTACAGATAAGTCGTCTTAGGTTAGTTTTGTAACTGAAAAATAAAACTTTAATTTTAATTTTTTCCAGAAGACTTAGTTTAAAGTCGTCCAGTCAGACGACTTATTTTAAAGTCGTCCAGTCAGACGACTTATTCTAAAGTCGTCTGAGATAAGTACAGTTGTCCAGATTTTTTTCCGGTCAAACTTTGCTTATCTCTGACGACTTTCGAATAAATCGTCATACTGGATGACTTTAAATTAAGTCTTCTAAGAAAAGTTAAA
This sequence comes from Eruca vesicaria subsp. sativa, assembly GCA_932364175.1. NCBI lineage: Eukaryota > Viridiplantae > Streptophyta > Magnoliopsida > Brassicales > Brassicaceae > Eruca > Eruca vesicaria. The sequence continues at coordinate 42,942 of CAKOAT010468487.1, forward strand.
ATTAAAGTTTTATTTTTGAATTACAAAACTAACCTAAGACGACTTATCCGTAAGTCGTCTAGATTTAATCAAATATTGAAATTTTAACTTTCTCAGAGACGACTTACTGGTAAGACGTCCAAGAAAAGTCAAATATCTGACACAATTCAGTCAAATGCAAAACTAACCCGTTTTTCCTAGACGACTTACTTATAAGTCGTCAAGATTTTTTTTTTTTAACATACAAAGCTGGACGACTTAGAAGTAAGTCGTCTCATTTAAATTTCAATTGCAAAAAAGACCTGTCTGGAAGACTTACAGTTAAGTCGTCTGGACGACTTACGGTTAAATTGTCTGGACGACTTACTTGTATGTCGTCTGCGTCAATGACTAATAATTAAGTCATCTGGAAAGTCTTCCAGGTGGATGACTTTCCAGACGACTTAATTATTAGTCTTATATTAAGTCGTCCAGACTTTATGAGTATGTATTAAGAATTTGTGTTAGTCTTCTTAAATGACTGCTAATTAAGTCATCTGGAAAGTCTTCCAGCTAGATGACTTTCCAGAAGACTTAATTATAAGTCTTCTACTAAGTCATCCATGCTTTATGAGTATGTATTAAGAATTTGTGTTAGTCTTCTCAGATGACTAATAATTAAGTCATCTGGAAAGTCTTCCAGCTGGATGACTTTCCAGACGACTTAATTATTACTCTTCTACTAAGTCATCCAGACTTTATGAGTATGTATTAAGAATTTGTGTTAGTCTTCTCAGATGACTAATAATTAAGTCATCTGGAAAGTCTTCCAGCTAGATGACTTTCCAGACGACTTAATTATTACTCTTCTACTAAGTCGTCCAGGCTTTATGAGATAATCATGTCACATCAAGTAATGTTTGATTTTCTGTGAATTTTACTAAGTATTCTTGGTTGAATAGAGTGATAAAAATATTTTTTAAATTACTTGTATTTTTAAAAGTGTTAAATAACTTCTTGATATGTAAATCTCATATTTTTCAAAATATTTTTTCTCCCTTAATTTTACTAAATTTGACTAAGTTTTTCAACACAACCTTGTAAAACATGTAATATGCTTTAACACCAATGATGATTTGTTGGAAGAAAGGTTAAAATGCTTGTTAAAATGTTGTATCAATACGAGTCTACCAACCTTCTTGTTTATTAAGATGAGCAGAAGGCCATTGTGATTTATTATTGCATATGAGAGATCCAAAAGATGAAAAAAGCTATTGAAGTCTATTATTTCATTGATTTGTAAATGTGTAAACACATTGTTAGCACATATATTACATCTTGGGAACTTATTTTACAAAACTATAATATATCATTCCTTTACAAAGACAAACTTGGACTCCACTTGATATGAAAGAAGACAGCGTCAGAAAACTTTCAGGCAGTCCAGACAACTTCCAGACGACATACAGGAATTCCAGATGACGACTTACAGGAATTCCAGATGACTTACAGGAATTCCAGATGACTTACATGAATTCTAGATGACTTACAGGAAGTCCAGACGACTTCCAGGTAAGTCGTCCCAGAAGTCTTCCAGATCTAAAAAACATGCATTTCAAGCTCAGATCTGAAAAACCTGCATATCAAAAAACATTCAAATGGCTTAAAACACACATAAAATGAGTGAAAAAATAGATATACGTACTTTTATAGAACACACAACATACATATCCAAATGAAGATGAGAACCATTTGATTAAAAATTTGCAAAAAAAAAAAGATAGATTAGTGAGAAAAACATGAGACAAAACAGAAAAATTCATATAAAGTTAATAGATCTATCTTTAAATGAGTGGAATATGAGAATCATGTGATGAAAAAACCTACAAAAAAATATAAATTAATGAGAAAGACATGAGACAAAAACAATAAATTGATATAAAGTTTGGTGTTTATAAGTTCATAGAGATTATAGAGAGGTTGGAGAATTCTAGAAAGATGAACATTACATTGTTGTTGCAGACATTTGAGAGGAGGAGAGAGAATGTGTAATTTTTTCTTTATATAGAGAAACAAAAAAATTAATTAATTTTCTATTCAGATGACTGAAATGTAAGTGGTCCAGGAGACTCTAATAATTTTAGCGGGAAACTAAAATATTTCTAAGGGGAAACTAAAATAGAAGACTTTGTAGATGACTTACAAGTACGTCGTCCAGCCAGAAGACTTACAAGTAAGTCGTCCAGAAGACTTACAAGTAAGTTGTCTGGTTTAAATTATTCAAGCGAGAAAATAAAAAAATTTAAAATTTTAGGCGGGAATAAGTCGTCTGTGTAAAATTATTTACCAGACGACTGATATTTCAGTCGTCCAGACCCTAAACCCTAAACTAAATAGACTAAATCAACTAAATAACCACGTTATAAAACTAAATTATACTTAAATAGTGTTTACTATTCACAGACATAAACACACTTAGGTAAATTTTAAATTTTTCAAAAAACATTTATGCTTCCGAAAATCTAACCCTAAGAAACACATACAATACTACAACATATGTTGGCAAACCCTAAAACAAAGAATATCATGACTCACTACTTTCACTCATCTATGTTAAAAATAATTAAATTTTGTTCTATCTTAATTTATATCTCTTAAAACTGGTGTTAATAACATGATTTCAATTTTTCACTTATCTAAATATTTTTTACAAATTTTTTAAATTATTTTTAAGAATAACTATACTAGACGACTTTCAACTAAGTCGTCTGGATATAATAGTTACGGGGGTTATAAAGGTAAAATATATTAGGTTTTTTATTTGTTCACAAGGGGCTGGTTGTATTTTTAATAGCTTGTTAGGTTACTTTTGCATTTGATTCATGTTTGGGTTTACTTTTGCATTTGAAACCAAGTTTTGAGTCATATTTGGCAAATTTACCAATAATCAATCAAAGCATTTCGAAGAGAGAAATGAGGTTTTTATTTTATTTTAGTTATATATATTACAGTTTATAAAATTATTATATTTTAATACCTAATTATTGGTACTTATATTTTAAGAAGTTTAATATATATATATATATATATTAGATATAATTAAAATTTTATGTTTTGCATTAATGTTTTGTTTATGCAGATAATAAAGATTATCAAAAGTAAAAAACTATTATATAAATAAAAAAATACTTGATATTAAAATAAAATTGTGAATAGTGTTCGCTCAAATTTAAGGAAATAATGTTTATATCCTCATTTTTTTTCTTTCAAAACAAAATACTATTAGAAATGAATTCTCTCATTTTTTGTTATTTTCCTTCAAAATAAAATATTATTAGAGATGCTCTTAGATGACAACGACGAATCATTGTCTCAAATTACCACTGCATGAGTTTTGATATTTATCATTATCAAACGATTTTTTATTTTGGTTTGCAATGATTTCATTTAATTAAATATGTATTCAAGATTCAGTTATTTTGTTTTCGCTTTTACGATAACTATTTAGAGAGATTAATTATTATATATATATATATATAGTAAAAAGAAAACTCGATTCGACTGCTCAAAAAATCCAACCAATTAACTAATAGCTGTACCGAATCATTAATTATCCGGTCCGGTTTCAAAACATTTTATACTATACGCTTTTACAATTGTCTAAAGTGTTACCAAAGGTTGCATTTACAATTGTCTCAAAAAATATTATGTTATTTTAATACTTGTTATGATACAGAAATATCTTAAAAATTGTAACAAAAAAGTGTGTACGTACTTCTTGGCTAACAAAGAAAAAAAATGTGTACCTCTTGAAGGTAGAATTCTGAGCTTTTTTAGGTTAGGTGTTAGAATATTTTTCACATATATAATCAAGCAAGAGACGTGGAGGATTCAAGAAAATGTTAATTTTCTAATTCATATTAATAGATATTTACCAAGTTTTATTGTTTTCCATTTAGTTCCTAGTCAAAATTGATAGGGAATATTTTTCTTCTACCGTTCCATATACGAAGAGGAATCATGAGGAATTATGTGTGTTCCATTTATGTCAAAAATTACTAGTGAATGGTAAAATAAAAAAAGGAATCAATAGGAATAAATCATTCCCTCTTGTTCCTTAAGTTTCAAGTGGTCACCATTTAGACCCAGAGTGTTTCTTAGATTCACTCCATAGAGCGGTTCACCAACTAATAATAGTTTATCATTTTATATATAATTTTTAAAAAACAATAAGAATTTATCAAATTATATTCTATTTTAAAATAAAAAATACAAAATTATACTAGCTGGAAAAGAAAAAGATTTTTTTAATATTGTTAACTTCATTAGCAAAACATTAAACCTTACATTCTAAAGAATCAACCCTAAACCTTTAAGTAAATCCTAAACTTTTAGGTTATTAAATTTGTGGATAAATTCTAAAGGTTTTCTTAGTGTTTAAAGTTTAGTATTTAGGATTTAGTGTTTATGATTTAGGGTTTATGATTTAGAGTTCAAGATTTATCCAAGAATTTAAAATTTACCAAAGATTTAAGATTTAATGTTTATGATTTAGAGTTTAATGTTTTGTTAGCAGTGTTAACAATGTAAACAAATTCCTTTTTCGGTAGCTAATATTTTTTTATTTTAAAAATATAATATAAACTCTTATTATTAATTTTTAAATTATTATTGATCGGTGAACCAAGAAAAAAAATATTTTTAAAAAAGGAGTTGCATTAAAGCCACCTTAACGTCATTAAGTTGAACTCAGACCTTTATTGAATCTACGAGGTGAATAGAAATTAGAATGAATCTATATTCTCCTTGTTCATTTTGTTTTTAACCCTGAACTAGATTTTGATCCATGCAATTGTGCATGTGTTCTTTTTCAGTGTTATAAATATATATATTTTTTATTTCCTTAGTGATATACAATTTTAGGGTTAACCACATATTTAAGTGTTTATATAACTATTTCAAATATAATAATTTAATAGTTTATATTGTGTAATTAATCAATAGTTTAAAATCATCATATGTATTTGTCGCTTTTTATTATATATTTATGTTAATTTATTTTGATTTAGTTATTAAATGCATGAACACATATTAAAAATTATTTTGTATTAAATTTATATTCAATTCTGATTCGACAACATTCAAAGTCGTATTTCCTTTTAGCAATATTTTCTCACGTTTATTCGTTAAAAAAGTATATTCTTTGTATATACAAATCTAAGATATGTCAATTTTTGTACATGTTTCATATGGTTTGCGAATGTTAAGTCGTTATGTTACTGTATCAAATTTTTAGCATAAATATTTTATATTTATGAAAATAAAATTATAAATTTATCAATTTACTATAATTTATCATATCTAATTCAATATAATATTTTATTTTAACATGAATTATTATTATTATAAAATAGATAACAACAAGATAATATTTTTATGTTTCATTTTATAAATGATAATTGAATATATATTGATTCATAATAATAGTTCATTGCTAATTACAAAATTATTTAAAATATTTACATAAACTTCATGAAAATTAAAATATTGTTAAAATATTTCTCAACTGATATGTTAGTATTATCTATATATATATATATATATATATATATATTAAAATGAAAAGATATCATGATTAAAAGAGTTACTAACATTTTATATTATTAGCTTTAATGAAATACATGTTATTTTTTATACATGCATTTTATAGTTTGTGAATGTTAATCCTTGTTACCAACATATTATATTCTGAACATAAATACTTCTCAAAATAAAGTATCTAAATTTAATAATTTGATATAGTTTATTATATTTATTTAAAACTTTTCTTCTACATTTTATAAAATATATTAATGTATAAGAATATTTTAGAACTAATTACAAATTATTAACATATTTACTCAGAATTTTTGAATATTAAGATCTTGTTAAAATCTTTTAAATAGCTTTTAAAAAATATATATATTTATATTTATAATGAAAAGATATCAAAAGATATTATTATGATTATAGTAATTTAAAAGATGGTCCAAATTATAAAAAAAATCACACATGAAAGAAGTCATGATATTTATTTTAATAGATAAAATATTTTGTTTTCATTTTTTTTTTCATTTGCAATTTTTTATTATATATTTTCAAGTTAGTTTTCCATTTTTATTATTTTTCATTCGCGACTTTTTTCTCAATATTTCATATTTTTACCACCCTCTCATTTATATCTATTTATTTATTCGTTGTGTTATTTTCCTTTATATTTTATTCCATGTACTTGGAATTCTTTTGGTTTCTTGTTTGTGCTAACGCCAAGCATTTTTCTTTGTCAACAAAAAACGAAAGTTTGCCCATACGAACTACGAAGAAATGACGTCTATAAAATAATACATATGTATTTCGAGCAGTGATTATATTATATAAAGAAGTGTACCAAGTTCATTTTTAATGAATTAATGCAAGGCCCGTGTTAGCCGAGTTGTCTATATAAACGCATAGATACCATAGAGCTCATACACACAAATCATTGTTCACAATACTGCCCAAAAAGAGAACAAAAACGAATCAAAACTTGACAAATGGCTCCTGCTTCAAACTCAATCAGTTCTCAGCGCGTGGCAGTGATCGGAGCCGGAGCAGCCGGTTTAGTAGCTGCCAGAGAACTCCGTCGTGAAGGTCATACCGCTGTTGTCTTTGACCGGGAGAAACAAGTGGGAGGTCTCTGGGTTTACACACCTAAGGCCGAATCTGACCCGCTAAGCCTCGACCCGACCCGCCACGTCGTCCACTCGAGTGTCTACGAGTCTCTCCGGACCAACCTCCCGAGAGAATGCATGGGTTTCAGGGACTTTCCCTTCGTGCCACGTGGCGATGATGTTTCAAGAGACCCGAGACGGTATCCAAGCCACAGGGAAGTTCTTGCGTATCTTCAAGACTTTGCTAGAGAGTTTAAGATAGAGGAGATGGTCCGGTTCGAGACGGAGGTTGTTCGGGTCGAACCGATCAATGGGAAATGGAGAGTTCTGTCAAGAAACTCTGGTGGTTTATCAGAGGATGAGATCTTTGACGCCGTCGTGGTTTGCAGCGGTCACTATGCAGAACCTAGCGTTGCTCAAATTCCTGGTAAAAATAAACAATTGATAAATTGTTATATATTTCTATTTTCGTTTCTGATCTGTTTCTTATTTATTTCTGTGTTTCAATCTTTCAATGATTATTAAAGTAACATCATTGAAAAATAGATGGTTTAAATTGAGATCTTGATTAAATTTTTTTTTTGACTTGAATCAAAAGATGACTAATCATATTCATGAGATTTATCGATTCTGAATAAAAGATGACACAATCATAATCATATTCACAAGATTCACTTGACCAATTGATTTTATGCTAAATCAGTTATTGTTTTACAAAAATCAAAAATACTATTTTTTCTTTTATTCATCATACTATTTTTGGTTCTGACGTACTAATAATATTGTATAGGAGTTGAGTCATGGCCTGGGAAGCAAATTCACAGCCACAATTACAGACTTCCCGATCCATTTGAAGATGAGGTATACTCTCAAAATCCATTATGTGAACTCATAATATCTTCAATAATTTTCTTAGAAAACCTTAATTCTTGGATATTAGTACTAAAAAGAACCTAAAATCTTGGAGCTCTGACGTACGGAACAAGTCTTTAACTCTTAGAAAACGAAAAGGTTACATAACACGTAGTTTGTTTTTTTGTCAACACGCTAAACACGTAATTTAGATTTTCTAGATAACAAACAATATTCAAATAGAGAATCCTTTTGTTAAAAAATACTATTAAATAGCGGATGTGGAAAGATACGTGTTGGACGACGAAACTTAAGGAGATGTTTTTCTCAAAAAAGGAAAAAAAAGAATAAAAAACTTAGAGATGACGTTGAGATATTCTCATTAGTTTCCATATAAAACTATTATTTTATTATAAGTTACTTATATAATTAAAATTAAAGTATAAATAAAATTAAGGTAATTATACTATTGAAATTTAAGTATAAATAATATGTGAGAGATGCGTATCTAAAGTTTTAAAAAATTTAAAAATATATATGTTTTTCATTCTCTTTGCATTTTTCATAGTTTATTTTGTATTAATATAATAGATCCACTAAAATACCAAAGTTTGAAATATTCTTACAGACTATAAACGACAAAAACATTTAGTGATAATGAAAGTATTGTTATATTTTTCTTATTGGTATCAAAGGTTTATTATATATATATATATTAATATATTTCCCGATTTTTATAGTTGTTTCTTTGCTTATTCGATTCCATATGTTGTTAGTGAATAAATTCATTTCGTTTGTCGACCGCAGAAAATATCGATGAGCTTCTTTGAAAATGTTTTATAGATATGTAGACTTCAGACGTTACGTAATGTAACTGATCTCATTTTCTTTTTGTCAAACGTAACTGATCTCATTACTCTTTAGATCAAGTTATATGAATAGGTCTCAAAGCCTTTGATATATAATATAGTTCATCATCTTACAGCATCTTTAGTGGTAAATCTCTCATATTTAGTTTCTTAGCAAAATTATGTCAATATTTTAACCTTGAATTAAATATAAATGCTTAAAAATTATTGCACCATCAGAATAGAGACATGTGTTAACTAAATATCTCTGACATTTTTAAAAGTCTTTTAATAGAAAGATTAACTTTTCAAAATTTCACTGCTTCTCTCCTGTTTTTATTTTTCTAATAATTTTTGTTGATGAAAAATCATGGGAACTCTTAGAACATGATTATCTAGATGTTTTATGGAGGTTTTTTAACAAATGAAAGGGGGTGGGGCCCACCATTTTGCCTAACAATCAGTTGTCAAAATGCTGAAATAAAAACATGTTACTATATTATTTGTAAGTTCTACTAATGGCAATCCATAATTGATTTTTTTTTAATAAGACAAAAAAAAAGAAAAAAATAAGAACCCTTAATGGGGTTTCCAAGATAATCATGGCCTTAGAGTAGATATAAGATATGTGTAGTTCGTATTTTTGTCAACTAGTTTAAGTTTTTGAGATGGGCTTGTATCTGTAGTGATCCCCCTTCCTACAGACGAATGTTCAATTCTCTGCCAGCACAAGTAGTACTATGACTCTTCAAAAGAATTAATTAATTTTCTCAGAAAAACTAATTTAATTTTCTCACCATCTCTAATAGATTACTTTGTGTCTCTCTTCAAAATAGTATAAATCTATAGTATACTTAAGTTATATACTTCAATGATATTCTATTTTTAGAATGAAATAAACAATAGGTGAATTATTCTGATTATAAAATAAATATATTTTCACTCTATTATAGAGTGAAAAAATAGAGTATGATTAAAAAAATTTAATTTAAACTCTATTTTAAAGTTTAAAACGTGAGGTTATAGACACTCTTATAAAATAAAAGTCCAATTTGTTCCGAAAAAATAACCATAGCATATCCACTAACTTGAAAATCCTAGCCCAGCCCAGCCCATTATTTGAAACTTTCTTCTTGGCAGCCATTTTTGAAACTTGGAAGCCAGCACTGTATTAGGAGTATACATTATATTCTACTACATGTGTATTAAGAATTTAGTCAGTGAAATTATTTGTAATTTTCTTACATAGGTCCATATATCAATGTGCAGGTGGTGGTGGTAATAGGAAACTTTGCGAGCGGGGCAGATATTAGTAGAGACATATCTAAAGTCGCAAAAGAAGTTCATATCGCAACTAAATCAAGTCCTGATACATACGAGAAGCTTTCCGGAGATAAAAACAATCTCTGGAAGCATTCTCAGGTAAAAATATTAAAATAGTTAATGAGATTTGTTCAAAACTGATTGTAAAATGGTTGCGCCAATTAACCCTTATGTTATTTGAAATCTTGTAGATAGACATTGCCCGTGAGGATGGTACGATTGTTTTCCAAAACGGGAAGGTGGTACATGCCGATACCATTGTGCATTGTACAGGGTACAAGTATTACTTTCCATTTCTAGACACTAATGGTTATATGAGTGTCGATGACAATCGGGTTGAGCCTCTCTACAAGCACATCTTCCCACCCGCCTTTGCTCCTGGACTTTCCTTCATCGGTTTGCCAGCAATGGTTAGTCTCAACCAAAACAAATCATTTAACTCCTTTTTGATCTTTATAAGACTCATCTCTTCATTTGATCTTCAGGGTCTACAATTCTATATGTTTGAAGTCCAAAGCAAATGGGTTTCTGCAGTTTTGTCTGGACGGGTTACACTTCCTTCAGTAGACAAAATGATGGAAGATATGATGTTGTCATATGAAACACTAGAAGCTTTAGGTATACCCAAAAGATATACACATAAGTTGGGTAAATCTCAGGTAAAATTTGTTATATTCTGAATATGAATATTATAATATGGAATGGAAAAGGAATATAGTTTAAATATTTTTCTCCTAATTAAAAAACTCTTTTCTTCTCGCAGTGTGAGTACCTCGACTGGATTGCAGACGAATGTGGGTTCTCGCATGTTGAGCACTGGAGAGATCAGGAAGTAGTTCGTGGTTACAAGAGACTTGTGGATCAGCCTGAGACTTTCCGTGATGAATGGGACGACGATGACCTCATGGAAGAAGCATACGAGGATTTTTCAACACAAAATCTGATCAATTTTCATCCTTCTCGTTTCCTCGAATCTGGAAGATGATGCGTCTAGTGTCAACTTGTCTTCGGGCTGGTTTAATAAAGTATAATATAAGAGTGTGAGGGTCAGCTTGACAAAGGCTCCCTGTTGTTTCAAGTCTGCATTTAAGTTCTTGGTGCCTAAAACCTTTCGTTCAAAGGACCAATATGTTAAGAATAAAAGTATGTAACTAATTTCGAGAACTTTCAGTTAATAACCGGTCCATTTATGTAATTGTTTGTTTTTTTTCTTCAGTCGAAATCAAAGAGTAATCTTTAGAATGTATGCATGAATTTGTAATATGCCAAGAATCATATCTTATCTGTTTACTCTTTTTTTGTTCAACATCTTATCTGTTTACTTTGTCCACTATACATCTAGTGAAATTCTATGTGTTCATGGTATAATAGGAATAACCATTTGTAATGGGACTCCAAATTCCATGTCAACTGGGATGGAAAAAAAAACTGAAATTCTTATCGGATCTTATCTTTAAAAATACTTGATATGATTCTGCAAGATGATAGTTTGAGTATCACCCAAATCCAAATAGGTATTAACAGAGCCGTCCCTTGGGTCAAGCCAAACAAACCACTGTTTCAGACCGTTTTATTCTAAACATAATTTTGGCCACAAAATTTCAAAACGTTGTTTTGGTTTAGTGGTAAAATTCGAATCCAAAGCCTCTCTTTGTCCAACCATGGTTCGAACCTCTCCATAAAAACGGTGAATTTTTTTAAATTTGCTTCTGGCCCTGATTTTCCTAGAACCAGCTCTGGGTATTAAAATAAGTTTATATAAATATTTGAAGATTTGAATTACTAAAATTAGTAATTGAATTTTAATCAAATATTTAATTTTATTGTTATCTAACCTAAAAACTTGGATATAAATTATGATAATTAAATTCAAATATTCTATAACTTTTCAACTCTGAAATATTATAACCATATAAACATATATAAAATCCGAGGGAAAATGTACATCTCAAACTTATATATTATTATAAATCTCTCTATAATAGTTTTGTTGAGTAAAATCTACTATAATCCACCTTTAGAAAATAGAGATTGTTTGTCTTTATAATTCAAACCACTATAAGAAAAACGCCTTTTTTTGAGAAAATAACAAAATGCATTAAAATGGTCTAAAGCCTCAAGGGTTGAACCCAAAAATCAGAATCCGTATCCAAATAATATCCGTTTCGTGCGGTTTTAGACATTTCGTGTGTGACAACTAGGCGGCCACACCTACGTACGATACAATTTTGTCTTGTGACGGTCTAGTTTATCTTTGATTGTACTACATAAAACGCTGCGTTTAAACTACATCTGAAAAGTACACTTGTGGTTCAAATATTCGTATACTTATCACAGTGAACGCTGCGTTTAACATTCCTCCGTCCCTTACCAATCTCGTAAACACCAATATGGCACCTTCCTTTTCACCACCGCTCAGATCTCACCACGTGGCTGTCATCGGTGTAGCAACCCGGGCCCGGCCCAACTTGAGACCCATTTGCAAGAGGCCCAAGAAGAGGGAACCCTAGGTCAACCCCCCCTCACACCCTATAAAAAGAGTTGCCTCCCTAGGGTTGAGACACAAGAGAGTGAGCAAGCGAAGCCCTGCCGGAACAAGACCCCGCCGCCGCCCTCGCCTCACGCCGTCGACCAGCCGCCGCCGCCGCCTACCGCCGGGAGCCGCCGCGCGAGAAGCCCTAGCTGCCGGACCCGAGCCCCGAGTCGCCGTCTTCGCGATTCCGTAGCGTGTAACCATCTAAGATCCGATCTGTAAGGTAAGGGCTGGAACCCTAATCTTCTCTCATTCTAAGAGTGACAGATCTGAAACTAAACCCCCTTCTTCTCACTCTTGTGTCGGGAAAACCAGATCTGCGTTGTTGGACCCTTTCTTCTTATTCCCAGATCCAGATCTACGTCACCAAACAAGCTAAGGTGAGGACTTGGATGTGAACTTGTCTCATGTTGAGTAATCCAATGGGGCATAGTCTTTTGTTAATGAGATCTAGATCTTGTTGTGTGAATGAAGTGTTATGTGATAGTTCTAGGTTGAATGTGAAGTGTGCTATGTGTTGATGTGATGAACGCTTAGAAGTGATAGAATAAGAATGAACCGATGTGAAGTGATATGATAGTATGGCTGTAAAGTTGAGTTTAAGTCTAAGATTAGACGGATAAGAAAGTGAATGAGAATGAGTATGAGTATGAGAAAGAGGATGAGGATGTGAATGAGAATGGTGTAGTACTAATGAACATGTTCTAAGTCCTGTTTGGGCCACCGAGAACGGGTGGGCGTCTAGTGTCTAGGATGTGTTGGCCCAACGGAGGATGTTCCCATGGGCGGAAAGTGAAAGGCCGTGTACGGACGGTGACCGCCGAGACGGGGTAAAGTTAGGAATAGGCGCCTTAAGATCAAGTCAATGCTGAATCGTGGCAAATTGTGACCATCTGACCGTGTACGGACGGGAGCCGCGGGTAGACAGTGTTGCACGTGGGCCTACGGGTGACGCACGTGGACCAACGAGCTTCCCGCGGGTGGTTACTAGGAAGCTGGAGGGGGGAAATGGTTTCTCTTAAATGAGCACCCCTTTCAGGATAGGACGGAACGGGTGTGGGACATCCGTAAACGGCCATAGGTCCTAGAGGTCTAGGTGCTTGCTATCGAGTTAGTCTTGTTTGTTGCATAATACATCCTATTAACTTATGACTGTGTTGATTGGTTGTTCTTCTTGAGTTGAGTTCGTGGGTCCCCGGAACCACCCTCACTGAGTCGTATGTACTCACCCCTCCTCTTTTCAGGTATGGCCGAGAGGGAGCAGGAGTAGGAGTTCGTGTGGTGCAAGCATTTCAACTCTCGTTTTCTTTATTTCTTCCAGTAATTCTTTTAGTTATTTGAGATCTTTCGAAACTCTTGGTTGAACGGTTTTTAAGTTGAGAACGGAGTATGTTAGACGATTTGGGTTTTTAATAAAGTACTTTTGGATAAAATGTGGAAAAGTCAAGGTTTTGCGTAGAATCCTAGGGACAGGGTTGTTACAATCGGAGCCGGAGCCGCCGGTCTAGTTGCGGCGAGAGAGCTTCGTCGGGAAGGCCACTCAGTCGTGGTCTTCGAGAGACAGAAACAAGTCGGAGGAACATGGATCTACACCGACCACGTGGAACCAGACCCGCTAAGTGTTGACCCGACCCGACCCGACCGGTAGTTCACTCGAGCGTCTACGCCACTCTCCGTACGAACCTCCCTCGAGAGTGCATGGGATACAGAGACTTCCCGTTCTCGGTCCGGTCGGGCGATCAGAGGAGGTTTCCGAGCCACAGAGAGGTTCTTGCGTATCTTCAAGACTTCGATAAGGAGTTTGAGATCGAGGAGATGATACGGTTCGAGACGGAGGTTGAGAGGGTTGCTCCGGTGGCGACGGAGGGTGGGAGCGGAAAGTGGAGGGTTGAGTCTAGGGAGAAAGAGAAGAGAGTTCGTCGTGATGAGGTTTATGATGCTGTTGTTGTTTGCAATGGACATTACGTTGAGCCTCGTCTTGCTGAGATTCCGGGTAAGGAACGTTGGAACTAAAGTGTGTTTTGTCTGGAAGCATTTTTGAAAAAGTGGAATATTTAGTGATAAGTGGAGTCTGAACCATAACTTAGATTCTATTCTTGAAGTTTCAGCCTTTTTTAGTTTAAAAAAAAAAAAGTTTCAGCCTTTTCAATTTCATGTAACTTTAACTTTTATCTTTTCATATATGAACATGTCCAATCCCACTGCATATTTTACTGCAAAATGGAGTGAAGAATGGAGTAATGAAGAAACAAAAATCTATTTACTCCATATTTGGAGTAATCACTTTTTTGTTTCTTCATCACTCCATTTCCCACTTCATTTTGCAGTAAATTATGGAGTGGAGTTGGAGATGCTCTAAGGATGTAGAAGGCTGAATAGGATATTGGTTCTTATCATAACAGGATCCAAATCCAAATTGGTACCTAAAAAAATCCAAAAACCAAATAAGTACCCTAAGATCTAAATTGTACCCGAATAAACAAGCTAAGTACCGCAAATACCCAATTTCATTTTTGTTTTGATATGACCTATAATAATACTGGAACCCAAAGTTCTGTTATCTGAATCTAGACTAAGTTCTGTTTCAAAAGCGGGTTTACATATGGTTCTAAATTATATCCAAACTCGAAAGTTTTAACTAAGTCTCACCCGATCATATATAAAACCTCTCCTGGATTTAGGAAGCTGGCTGGGAAAACCTGATCCAAACCCGGGTTACATGTTTCCATAGAAACTGATGCTTGAATGATTAGCTTGATAGTGATTTTCTTTTCAGGGATAAGTTCTTGGCCAGGGAAAGAGATGCATAGCCATAACTATCGCATCCCTGATCCTTTTAAAGATCAGGTACTCTTTAATAATGTTAGACTAGGTGTTTTTTAAATAAAATGCAGCGATACAATTTTAAATTTAAATTATATTTAAAAATAAAAACTGTGAGTATTTATATTTTACTATTCTATACCAATATTTTAGTTAGACATAAATTAAGATAAAATAATTAATTTGTTTATTTTAATTTATATTTAAGAATATATATTAAAATTATAATCTTAGATAGATTTTCATTTATTTCATTTGGTTAAGGTAAATTATATCAACTTACATAATTTATAAATGATATAAAATTTTGATAATTATAAAAAAAAAGTTACATAAAATTTCTACAAATCGTAGATATCAAAAGGAAACAAATGATTTTAGGATTAAAAAGTTATAACTTTATAAAAGATTGTATAAAATATTGAAAATCTTATTTAGTAATAAAAATTATCTATTTAAAAATAGATTTAATTAATATTTTAAATTTGTAAAATATTTTAGATTATTAATGTCATATTTGAATATTATTTTAATGATGACGTATTACCATATTATTAAATGTTTACCAAAAGAAATCAAAATTAAATGTAATTAGCATGTCATATTTAGTCAAAAGTTATGTCAACAATTCTATTATGCATTGTCATCTCTTTTTAGTGCAATTGATTGTAGAGATGACATGTGTCAAATCACTATGCAAATAATGTCTAGGATTTGTTAAGCTTTCTTATGTGAAAGATCATGTAATGCCATAATTTCATGTGGAAGCTTGTGATGCATTGGTTATACAGGTTGTTGTGCTTATTGGGAACTCTGTAAGTGGCTTTGATATAAGTAGAGATATTGCTGGACATGCCAAAGAGGTTCATGTGGCTTCTTGGTCAAATGCATCTGATACTTTCATCAAACAGAATGGTCATACTAACCTGTGGATGCATTCAATGGTTGGTTTAACTCGTAAGCAGCACTACTTACCACAACACAATTTGTTGATCAAGAAAAATAACATTCAACAATATGTTGGTTTTCGTGAATCTCGCGCAGATTGAGAGTGTCCATGAGGATGGTTTTGTGGTTTTTCAGAACGGGAAAACGATTTTGGTTGATGTTATTATGCATTGCACTGGGTATAAGTATCACTTCCCATTTCTTGAAACCAATGGAAGTGTTACCGTAGATGATAACCGTGTCAGACCATTGTACAAAGATGTCTTTCCTCCAGAATTAGCACCATGGCTCTCCTTCATCGGGATACCATGTAAGGTAACACATCTCTATATCGCCCTAAAACGAAAGTGAACATTCTCTTTACCTTCAATAATCTGCAGTAAAATTTGATTTTCAGGTTGTACCGTTTCCTTTGTTTGAGCTACAAAGCAAGTGGATAGCGGGTGTTTTGTCGGGTCGGATTAAGCTTCCATCAGATGAAGATATGATGAAGGATATAAAATTCTTATACTCAACACTTGAGGCTCAAGGGATTCCAAAGCGATATACTCACCGTCAGGGCATTACTCAAGTAAAGAACTTCTATTTTAAATTATGTTTTCCTCAGAAACCAAATCTACAAATTAACATGTTTTTTTTTGTTCTTAACAGTTTGAGTACATAAATTGGTTGGCTACGCAATGCAGGTACTCAGGAACAGAGGATTGGAGGAAAGAGATGTATTTAACGACTGGTGTGAGGAAGGAAACAAAACCAGAGACGTACAGAGACGAATGGGATGATCATCACTTGGTTTCTCAAGCTTACCAAGATTTCTCTTTATATACACATTAAACAAAAGGTCTTTCACCTTTTCTTCGTTCTAGATCCCAATTGTTGTAGTAATATTGTAAAAGAACTGTCTAATTAGTTCAAAAAAGAAGGAACTGTTTAGCTAACAATTGTTTTTTAAATTATGTTTTAAATTTATGTATATTTATTTATCATCTCTTCTCTACTAACAATTGTTTTTCCCTTTGTTTCTATGGAACGATGGGTGGTTGCCTATTTGTCTTTGTGTCATGTGATCACGTTTTTAATCACTTCTCTCAATGGTTATGTGTCAAAGAGAGCTATATTCACAACCTCGAGGAGAATCTCACAGCTTTGGAGAAAACCACGGAAGAGCTGAAGGCAAGACAAGCAGATTTGGTCAAGAAAGGTGGAGAGAGAGAAGAATAGAGGTCTCTGAAATCTTTCTCAAGTCCAGTATGGTTTACTAAAGTAAAGACCATCAAAGGCCAAGTCAATGGTGTGTTCAATGTTAGAACAAATGAGCTTGAAAGGTTATGCCTTTGTGGGTTTTGCAAATTTTGCTCTAAAAGTTTAAAATTGAGTTTTCGTTATGGAAAATGGGGTTTCATAATTGTAAAGGAGTTTGAGAATCTCAAATCTAATGAGGGGTTTTGAAGTGGTTGCTGAGCAACCTCTAGTGTCTGAGGTGGTAGAGAGCCCTATTCAACTTACAATAGTCATCCGAGAAGTTGAAACAGTATGGAACCGTCTCATGGGAGATGGTGTGAGTATTATGGGTCTGTACAATATGGGTGGAGTTGGAAAAACTACACTTCTTACTCAGATAAGAAATAAATTTCTGATAACGGATGGTTTATATTGAATGAAATGAAATTGACTTCTTGATTGAGAAAGTTTGTTACAATCGGCTCACTATATATACATATATTGGTTTAGTAAAAGGAACCTGGACCAACTTAATAACCATTAAAAAAACGGAGTGTACCATCCTATATCATCTAATGCACCCCACTCAAGTCTCTAAAATGGAACCAGATTGTGGAATGACGATACTTAATGTTGACATCCTGGAAAGTATCACATTGAAAGGGCAGGATGAAGAGGTTTTGGTAAGTATGTCTGCATGTTGATTAGCACTAGAGACATGCATCAACCGTAGAAAACCATTCTTTACTTCTTGATTGAGAAAGTTTGTTACAATCGGTTCACTATATATACATACATTGGTTTAGTAAAAGAAAGCTAAACCAACTTAATAACCGTTAACCAAACCAGAGTGTACGATCATCCTATATCATCTAATACTTTAATATTGTGATTTGGATTGTGGTAAAGATCTGCTGATCCAGAAGATTCAAGAAGAGGATGCAAAGAAAATAGACTTGGATAAAGAAGACTAGAACCAGTAAGTAAAGAACAAAAGGTGTAGAACATACACAATGTCTTAAACAAGAAAATTTGTGTTGTTGGAAGCATGGGTAATCTAACGGAAATCAAAATCTCTTTAATCAAGAAGTTTGTGGGCAAATGGGAGTTGATGTCGAGATGAAAATCCAGTGCTTACCCTTCCAAGTAGGGATTTCAAATGGGCTTAATGACCGTGGTTTAATGGTATGACCAAATTAGATCCAACAAATTAAAGTTGTCTAATTGGACTGAAATTCACCAACTCCGAAATTATAGAGTGTTTTACATATAAGGTCACTTTTTGACTTTTTATAACACCATGGGTCACATTCCACTACTAAGGTAGTTTTTCAATGGTTGTTTACCTTGTTACCCTTAGCTAAAGGTGAACAAGATCTGTAATTTTTTATTTATTTATAGATGAATATTTTTAATTTTTAAAATTGTGACACCGAAAGTACCAATAAGCTTAATTAAATATTAAGACACATATTTTTTTTTTGCTGCAATAAGCTTAATTGAATATTAAGACATAGTTATTTTCTGTAGCTTATTGTCATCTTTTTATGGTTATTTTTTAATTCTTATTTTAGTGATTGTGCGGTGGAGGTTTCTCTGTTACTTCTGTCGAGCTCTCAAACCCAATCATCGGAGGTTGCCCTAAAATCTGAGTGTCGTTGACCTCTCGGAAGAGCTTGTCTTAGTTTTTCGCTGGGTCATCAATTACTACATCCATCCCGGAGATAGTCTTCATTCTTCATTGTCTTCGGCGCCGAATGAGGTCGTATCCCTCTCCAAACTCAGCAACGACATCTTAAACATGAAAATTTCAATACGTTCACCAACTCCAACAATAGAACCTGGCCAGCCTTTTGTTTGAGAGTACAATTGATAGAAATTTGAAGCTTTGATCTTTATGGATATTTTTAGTGTTCGCGCTTCAAGTACTGATATATGTTAATATTCTACTTTGTTTCAGTTTGTACACACAGATAGTTCAAAGAAGAACCGCGGAAATGTACACGTGGACATGTCTAAACGGTGTACATGTGAACATGTCTAGATGGTGTACACATTTGTTAAATGTTAAGCGAATAAGGAAAAAAATATCATTTTGTCGTTGTGTTCATGCATCTTTTAAGAGTCTTCTATTTTGTAAGAGCATGTGTTGGTGCTTGTTTTAAAGGAAACGATTTATGTTCAGGCATGTGGATCACATTTTGGAAAAATATCTTGTAAAAACCCAAAATTGAACACTGGTTTGCTTGTACACTGGTTTGTTTGTACACTGGTTCACATATCCACATGGGCACCCTGTTTAGTGTACATATATACAACAAATATGGTATAGTGTATTACTGTACACATATACATCAAATAATGAAAAAATGGGCTCCAAATTAAAGAATCATCGCAACACACAAAAAGTATGTAAAACTTACATTATTTCCAAACTTGAGCTAAGATCCTATAATGAATCAACATCAAGCATTAATCTGCCTTGATTTACTCTTTTCCTTGCTCTTCTTTTCCCCAACAAACAGAACTAATCTCTCTATTACTTTTTTTGCTTCTTTTTCTCCTTTCTCTCTTCATTCACTTTTTCTTCAACAACATATTCACCTGCTCTTTAGCTCAATGAATGAAGCAAAAGCCTCAAAGGTAGGCACTAACTTCTTAAGAGGCCTCATTATCATTGGAAACGAATCCGGAGGCAAGTGTAGCCGTCCTAGAGAGAGTGAGATCGGTTTCACAGAAGTACTTATTCTGGTGATAGTCTTCATCGCCAGGATTCTCTGGACAAATTAAGGAGATCTTTTTAACAGATCCGTATTATAACTCTGTCTTCGATTCGACATCTCAATTTTTCGTACTCTATAATCGATCTTGGCAATGTCGTATGTTTCATCTTTCCTCAAAATATTTATCAAATATTTACCATCCTTATTTATTAAACTAATATAAAGGGATAATGACAAAATAAAAAATATGTGGTTGTTAATAAATTTGGGGACAACGGACTTTTAAAATTTAAAATAAACACAAAACTAAAAAAATGAAACTTAAAAACTGTTTGTGTTGGTAAATGGACAAGGATAGCATGGTAATTTGTTTCAGTGCCATTTTATTTTGATGAAGAGAAAAGACGTTGGGAGAGGAGAAAGTACCTTGGGAGCACTAAGTGATCTAGAATGTAATTAGAAACATATAAAGTGACTCAGGATGTAATTGTTTTGAAATTATATGGGCTAAAGTCATTTGGACATGAGCGTCAATAATTCTAAAAATAAAGGATTTCTAAATTGAGAATATAGAAAAGAAAAATCAGAAACTAAAAAACAATGTTTTCCGCCAAATCTTCATAACCATGTTTTCTCGCCAAAACTACAAAATCATGGTTTAGGCAAAAATGGTAAAATCACGTCTTCCCGTGAAAACTATAAAACATGTTTTACTGTAAAAACTGAAAATTTACATTTTCCTACCAAAATTACAAAATCACATTTTTCCGTCAAGACCTTAAAATAACTTTTTACCGCCAAACCGTAAAATCATGTTTCCTCGTCAAAATCATGATTTTCCAACCAAGACCATAAAATTATGTTTTTCAACAAAACTGTAAAATTATGTTTTCCCGCAAAAACCATAAAATTATGTTTTCTCGACAAAACCGTAAAATCATGTTCTCTCTCAAAAATCGCAAAATCATGTTTTCCGTCAAACTGCAAAATCACGTTTTCGTCAAACCTCACAATCATGTTCTCGATAAATTTGCAAAATCTCGTTTTCCCACTAAAATCATAAAATCATGTTTCTCACACTATATATGAATTTTTTATATGTTAAAGAATAATTTTTATTTGGACTCCACGGACAGTCCAAATGGCATGGTCCAAAATGGGTTTGGTACAATTTGGGTTTTGATCAACAATGTCCAAAAAAATCGATTGTCCATTTGGACAGCCTAGTCGGACATGGACAGCTCAATTGACATCCCAACTTTCAAGATACATTGGAGTTGTTCAAAAAGAAAGTTGGAGAGATTACACTAAGAAAGTTGATTAACATAAGAAATCCAGTTGGATGTCTCCCCCATTTTGTTTTGACTTCTTGCCATTATCAAAGGGATTTTGGACGACCAACTTTTACCTCTAAAAAGTTACAAGTACCTGATTCAAATGCAACAAAGTGCATCAGTTCTTTGGAAATAAACCTCTCATTTCAGATTAAATGAAATAAACAAAGTACTTCCCTTTTGTATTGACCGTGAGGAGTGTTTGATTCTTTAGTAAACACTTGAATTCCTCACTGAGCTAGGCCTTTCAATCTCTTCAGGAGCCCCCGACTTGATAGAAGGCTGAATAGAGGCCTCAGTTACTCTTCAACCACTCAACATTAGAAGTCGCATTGATAGAGAGTCTTCTTCTTCAAATAACCCAGTATGGTTCCAGTTGATTTCCTCTTCTTTTAATTCAGTGCCTTCTTAATGGACCATAGAAGCCCACACAGATTACCCCTCAAGTTTAGGACCGAAAAATATGGAATGTACAAAAAAGCTTGTGAAATGAGCTTAAGAACTCCACGGCTTTCAGACCACCAGTCTTTATGACTTGATGATGGTATTTTCTTGTGAGTTTACTCTCTTCTTTACCATCAGAAATATACTAAAAGATATG
This sequence comes from Eruca vesicaria subsp. sativa, assembly GCA_932364175.1. NCBI lineage: Eukaryota > Viridiplantae > Streptophyta > Magnoliopsida > Brassicales > Brassicaceae > Eruca > Eruca vesicaria. Next base: position 64,795 of record CAKOAT010468487.1, read on the forward strand.
GTCTGATGTGTGTTGGCTTTGTGGATTGAACCATCATAGAGAGCAACCCAAAAGACAACTTCTCATTGCATAATCATTCACTCTACATTTCCTATAGATTAAGGACAAACACGTATAGTAATGATATGCAATGACAAGTGACCTTTTACTTCATTATTGGTTGATTGTGAGTTACAGTAACACTTCTTGTGCATCTAACACCACAACAACCCATTGCAAAAATTACATCACACCCATTGGAACCAAACCTTGATCACCAATGCCTCAATTACATGATGTAATTACCTTAAACCAAGATCGTGCACAAAAATTCTCTAAACTAATGCATGATCAATCACCACACAAAGCATTTAGGAAATAGACTCTCAACCTAATCAATTTAGATGAATCTAAATACAGCATGGCAACGCGAGGAAGACACAACTCCCCTTGTACAAAAAGGGAGAAGTTATTGAAGTTTGCGATCCACTGACCTGCAAACAAGTGAGAATGCAGTGAGTGACTAAAGACGTACATGATCACATTCATTGTCATCTACTAATACATCATTTGCCTAATTCACTTGGATTTGGAGGAACATATGAACTTTCAAGTACTGAAACTTATAACGTAAGTCTGCTCCAACGAAAGTCCACTTCAAGATTCATCTCGCTAAAGGAAAAAAGTCCTATCTCTTAAATGGAAAGTGACCTTGCATGTAAAATAAAACTTGGCTTAGATAGTAATGCACTCCATATGAGGATTTGATGTTGAAAAGTACAATTGTGGTTCACAGACTTTTGTTGGCCCAGACACATTATCGCATGAAAGATTTATATTGTAAGACACTTATCACTTATTTATTTCATCTAGGATACTTTCTTCCACTGGAGCATTTTTTGTAAAGAGAATTTGAGTTCTAACATTTTGTTTTCAACTCTAACCATGACTTCACTAACTAACTAACTAACTAACTAACTAACTAACTAACTAACTCTCTCTCTCTCTCTCTCTCTCTCTCTCTCTCTCTCTCTCTCTCTCTCCTGTTAATTTTGCGTCTTCTATGGAATTGGACGAGGTTTAATCATTTCTGAAATACAGGAAAGATCTTGAAGATAAGCTCAAATCTCAACACGAGAACTGGTTATGTGATGTTCGTAACTACTATTAACAACTTTTATGCTCCGGCTAAATCGTCGGTCGTCTTAATGTTCAGATGGATAAAAAAATTGAAATGATGAAGATGATGCAGTTCTTTGAGACTTCTAAATGCAACATATTTTCTGTACTAAAAAAAAGGATCGTTCTCTTTGCAATTAGAAACTAGATAAGTGACTATTTTAAAATACTGAATGAAAGTTTGTTCCTTTCTTATCAAAGTTTCCTTCTTTTTCTTCTTCATATTCATGGGAATTGTAGAAACAAGTGATTTGAAGGCTTGGCTTGGTTTGATTCCTCACGCTGAATACAAAAGTAAGTGAAAGTTTGAATCTTTAAACTTTTTATTGGTGGGTTTTGTTGTAGAAACTTTTAACTAAAGCTTCTTTTTTTAATGCCGAAAGAAAATATCAATTGAGATAATAAATCATTGGAAGTAAAAAGATGATTTACATACATACACAAATCAAAGTCACTGTTTTTTTGGGTTAATGATTGTGAGATTACAAGTGTGGGCTTTGTTTCTCTTTTGATTTGGTATGTATGGTTTGTGTTGGAAGATAGTCTATTTCAATGTGTTGGTCAATCTCTTTCAACTTCCAGATTTCATAAAACTTCAGTAGTATTACATTCTAGGTGATTTTTGTTGGAGATGCAAACATATATATGATAAATGTATTTCCATATGGCTATTGTGTGGTAGATGTACATTGTTCATATTGAGAATTGTACCATAAGTGTTATTGTGTTTGGTTTCTATTTGAAACTTGATTATGAAACTGGAGATATATAACTGCTTTTCATTTTATATAATCTCCAATGTACACTAGGATTTTGTACACCTGGATAACCAAAACTATGTACACTACTTATTTAACCAATATACATTAGATTAGTGTACACATGGATAATGAGACCTATGTATACTACTCATTTATACAAATTTATGAAACTGAAGATATATAACTCTTTCATTTTATATAATCTTCAATGTCCATCAATATTGTGTACACGTGGATAAGAAAACCTATGTACACTACCCATTTATATCAATGTACATTAGGATAGTGTACACATGGATAATGAGGCCTATGTATACTACTAATTTATACAAATTTACAATGTACATGAGGATATTGTACACATGACTATGGCTTGATCATGTACACGTGTATAACAAGACTTATGTCCACTACTTATTTATACAAATCTACAATATACATGAGGAAACAATTTGGCTTGATCATCAAAATATGCAGATACAATTTGGCTTTATATAATATATTGCTACAATTCATAATCTTGTGTCTTGGGTCGGCACGTGTGTGTCTTGGAACATAGCTGTGACGTATCAGAAATCTCACAGTCAAACTCTCCCCAACCAGCCTCCTTGTCCTCCATACGCTCCACCATCGATTTAACAACAAGGTGCATCCAAATATACACACAAAACACACAAAACCTCAACACATTACAAAACCTTAGAGTACACATGTACAGTGACCCAAAGTGTACACATAGACACGAAGCATATGTGTACACATGTACAACAAGCCTACCCGTCCACATGTACACCAAAGGTGCAAAAACACAGAGCAAAAAACCCAAAAATACAACACTAACCTTTGGATCATGCTCAACATCTTGCACCTCCGACAGAACCAACCCGGTGCGGTGTGGGAGCTTCTCACCAACATAATCAAAAAACTTCTCTTCGTCATCACCTCTGGTTCTACCGCCTCTGTGAGACTAACAAATAACACAACAACAATCTTAGACATAAAACACGGGAAAAAATCCTAAAAATCAGGAACATAAAACTTTTAATCTTGAATCCACAACTCCAAAACCCATCAAATAAGTTTTAAAACTCCAACAAATAAAACCTAAATCGGAACCAAAGACTACAAATCGGAATTCCAAAATCTCAAAACCTCATAAACCTTTCGTGATTGCAACCCCAATATCGAGATGAGAATCAAACAAAAGAACTTACCTCTTATTTTTCTATTAGTTGCGGGCTATTTTAAAAGAATACTTTGTAATTTATCACAGCTCTACTATTACAAAACTCGTTTTTTATTTTTATTTTGAAAAATAATAAATGCATAAAAATTGTGTAAAAGGTTGAGTCCAAAAATCAAAAATTGTCTAAAAGGTTGAACCCAAAAAATCAGAATAATATCCAAATAATATCCTACCTAATGCCCATACATATGATACAATTTTGTTTTTTCTAACGATTTAGCATTGCTTGGGTTGCAAGCAACTAGATGGCTTATGCCTCGATTTGTATAACAGGTGTTAAAGCAGCAACACACTGTTATAGAAAAAAGTATGCTGAAAAAATTATATGGTTTCCTTAAAAATTTTAATAAAATAATTGGCATAGTAGTATACAATTTTAAAATTTATTTTTATTATAAAAATATTTTTTATCTTATCAAATAAAAATAAATTTGTTACATATAATTATATTTGAAGTTTTATATATTTAAATTGCAATTATTCTTTCAATATGTGAGAGCATTAGTATTTAGTAAATGTTTATTTGATAAATATTGATCGTATAATAAAGAGAATACTGATTATGCTAATGCTTTGTCAATTAACTACATAAAACGCTGCGTTTAACTACATTCAAGGATTTTACGTTGAAAAGTACAATTGTGGTTCAAACACTTTTGTGGGCCATACTTATCACAGCTAACGCCGCGTTTAATATTCCTCCGTCTCTTTACGAATCTCATATGGCACCTTCCTTATCACCACTCAGATCTCACCACGTGGCAGTCATCGGAGCCGGAGCCGCCGGTCTAGTCGCGGCGAGAGAGCTTCGTCGAGAAGGCCACTCAGTCGTGGTCTTCGAGAGACAGAAACAAGTCGGAGGAACATGGATCTACACCGACCACGTCGAACCGGACCCGCTAAGCGTTGACCCGACCCGACCCGTAGTTCACTCGAGCGTCTACGCCACTCTCCGGACCAACCTCCCTCGGGAGTGCATGGGGTACAGAGACTTCCCGTTCTCGGTCCGGTCCGGTGATCAGAGGAGGTTTCCGAGTCACGGAGAGGTTCTTGCGTATCTTCAAGAGTTCGCAAAGGAGTTTGAGATCGAGGAGATGGTGCGGTTCGAGACGGAGGTTGAGAGGGTTGCTCCGGTGGCGACGGAGGGTGAGAGCGGGAAGTGGAGGGTTGAGTCTACGGAGAAGGAGGAGAGTGTTCGTCGTGATGAGGTTTATGATGCTGTTGTTGTTTGTAATGGGCATTACATTGAGCCTCGTCTCGCTGAGATTCCTGGTAAGGAATATCGAAACTAATGTGTGTTTTCTTGTCTGAAAAAAAGTGGAATATAAGCTTTAGTGATAAGTGGAGTTTGGACCATAACTTTTAGATTCTATTCTTGAAGTTTCAGCCTTTTGAAGCTTTTTATCTTTGTGTCAGATAAAGAATGTAGAATAAGAATTTCATAGGATGAGTGGAACACAAGCTTTAGTGATGAGTCATTATTAGTGTGGTTGTGATTCTTCCCTTTGCAATGTTTGTGATTTCAGCATCTGGAAAAATCTGAATCGTACCTGATTCGATTTGTAAACATACCAGAACGGATCTTGAAAAGGGTATTTCGGATATTAGTTATTATCCGAATCGGATTCAAATCCAAACTAGTACCCAAAAACCGAATAAGTACCGTACTCTAAGGTCCGAATTAGTACACGAATAAACTAGCTAAGTACAAATGGAACCCAAAGTTGTATTATCTGAATCTAAACTATAAATTCTGTTTCAAAAATGGGTTTTACATGTGGTTTTAATTTATATCCGAACCTGAAATGTTATTAACTGAATCTCACCGGATCATATATAAAACCTGAACTGGGTTTAGGAAGCTGGCATGTGAAAACCCAACCCAAACCAGGGTTACGTGTTTGGTGTGTAACGTGTTTCCATAGAAACTGACGCTTGAAATGATAAGCCTGATAGTGATTTTCTGATAAAAATATTTTCAGGAATAAGTTCTTGGCCAGGGAAGGAGATGCATAGCCATAACTATCGCATCCCTGAACCTTTTAAAGACCAGGTACTCTTGAACAATATTAGATTTGTTAGATTTTCTTATGTGAAAAATATGCAAGGCCATAATTTCATGTGGAAGCTTGTGGTTATATAGGTTGTTGTTCTTATTGGGAACTCTGCAAGTGCTGTTGATATAAGTAGAGACATTGCTGGATTTGCCAAAGAGGTTCATGTTGCTTGTAGGTCAAATGCAGCTGATACGTTTATCAAACAGCCCGGTTACAGTAACTTGTGGATGCATTCAATGGTTGGTTTAACTCATAACTAGTACTTCTTACCACGTTTCTCTTGATCTAGAGAAATAACATTCAAAACGTTTTCTTGAATCTCAACGCAGATTGAGCGTGTCCATGAGGATGGTTCTGTGGTTTTTCAAAACGGGCAAACGATTTTGGTTGATGTTATTATGCATTGTACTGGGTATAAGTATCACTTCCCGTTTCTTGAAACCAATGGAAGTGTTATTGTAGATGATAACCGTGTCGGTCCATTGTACAAAGATGTCTTTCCTCCAGAATTAGCACCATGGCTCTCCTTCATCGGGATACCATGGAAGGTAACACAGTTCTTTATCACCCTAAAACGAATATGAAACATTTTTTACTATCTTCAATAATCTGTTAGCAAATTTGATTTTTCAGGTTGTACCGTTTCCTTTGTTTGAGCTACAAAGCAAGTGGATCGCGGGTGTTTTGTCAGGTCGGATTATGCTCCCATCTAAAGAAGATATGATGAAGGATATCAAATCCTTCTATGCTACACTTGAAGCTCAAGGGATTCCTAAGCGCTATACTCATCGTATGGGCATTGCACAAGTAAGAATCTCTCCTTAAACTTGTGCTTCTGCTCAGAAACCAAATCTAAAAGGGACACACATTAACGAGTTTTTTGTTTGTTTTTGTTTTACAGTTTGAGTACAATGATTGGTTGGCTATGCAATGTGGATGCCCAGGAACAGAGGAGTGGAGGAAAGAGATGTATTTAGTGACTGGTGAGAGGAAGAGAACAAAACCAGAGACGTACAGAGACGAATGGGAAGATCATCACTTGGTTTCTCAAGCTTACCAAGATTTCTCTTTATATACGCATTAAACAAAGGTCTTTTACCTTTTCTTCTTTCTAAATAAACATTCACTTGTAAGTTGTAAACTTTTGTTAGAAAGTGCAAAACTTTCATTGTCATAATATAGAAAAAGAAATGTTTAGAAAATAATTAAAGTATTTATTCAGAACAAAGCAATTGTACAACTTTGGATTGACACATTCATGAAGCAAAAGTATATTTCTTTATCCAAGTTACATTTATTCATATCATCTCTTCTTTCATAACAACTATTATTTTTTCTTTGTGAAATATCTTTCTTGTGTATATGCAAAGATGGAGTAGACCGAAGAGGCTACGAGCAACTCCATTGAGTTTAGAACTCAGGGATTTCTCATCACTATAGTAATATTATGATAAATTCTTTTGGAGAACACAAATTTTCTTTTTACCATAATTATATCACACGAGAATTAAAATGACAAAATTTCTGTAAATAGGTAAATAGATACTATACCCATAGTCTTAATTAATCTATACCCATAGTATTTTTTTCTTAAAGGATAAATAATTCTAAGAAAGCAAACGGGTGGAGAGAGACCGAAGATTCAAAGAAAGCAAACGCATAGAGAGATAAAGACTTTCCCTTTGGAATAAACCCAAATGACAACATCCACTTGGAACCTTCAATGATTAATGATCTGGTCGTAATGAAACCTAACACATACAAAAGAGGGAGACATGGCAACCAAAAGATCGGATGAGTATAACACGATGAAAAATCCTTTTAGAAACAAACAAGGGAAGATGAGAGAAATTTTATACCTCTTTGCATGAAGCTAAGAAGCGGTTTTTGGTAGCTTCGTCCTCCCATACCATAGCATCAATCCATCCTCGATTTGTATATGTTATGAATAGTCCATCATCACCATGTTTGCCACTTTGGGAATCTAAGTGGAAGCTTTTTCAGATTTGGACATCCTGATACATGGATTTTTTGTAGATACGGGAGAGGTAGAGTATTCCAACAGATATTCTTAAGCTCCCGTAGATTATCCAGCTAAAGATTTGAAAAGGAACAATCCCTGATTGGTCACCTTCCCGACCTTTCTCTTTGTTTATTATATCTTCAAGGTTATATGCTTGTACAACAGAAAGACTTCTAAGATTTGGAGCGAACATCAGCAACGTCAGTTCTGTCAAGCGATCGCAGCCAACTATCTCCACGAAGGAGAGGTTCAAGAAGATTTTGTCATGGCTTCTTGGATTTTCCATCTTTATCTCAGAGATACTGCAATCCCGAATGGTGAAATCTCGAAGCTTATCCATAGCTACTGGAAGTGATATGTTAGATGGTTCCCGCTTATCTGACAAACCCCTCGAATCCCAGAACTCTATAGACCGTGTACAGCTCATCAGCTTATGGGATCTCAAAAAATGCTCCAAGCTTTGAGTTATCATGAATCCCATGGTTAGAATTTCTAAATGCTCCAAAGTTTCCAACTCTTCCACTGTGTAGCTGTCCCATGAAAAGTAAGAGTACGATAATTTCAGTATTTTCAAATTATGCAGACGTGACATCCCAGCAATACTCCAAAGTTCATGTGTTTCCCTCAAATCCAAGTGAATTAGATTTTCCAACGCTTGCAGCAGATCCATGCGCAAAGCACGTATACGCGTCCATGACAAGTTGAGATATCGCAAGGAAACTAGTTTTGATATTCCATTCGGCAATTCCGAGAGATCTCCATTATGAGAAAAATCCAAAACAACTAGCTTTTGCATGTATTCAAAGAACTCACTCGAGATACTTCGTACTCCCGCTGATTTTAAGAGGAAAGTTTTGAGTTCGAGACATTTAGGACTTCGAGAGAGCCTGTAGATGCCATCCTCACACAATGACATTCTTTTCACCACTTCCCAATTCTTCACCTTTGGCATTTCACCTAACCCAGCGCCGGCACCCACGATGAATGCCTCTTTTTGTTTTCCCAAATCAGATGCAATCCACAAGGCCATTTCATGAACAACATCATGCATACACACACTCTTAGTTCCATGACGATCCATCAACAAGGATGCACGAACAAGACTACCAATTATTTCATAACCTTTGTTCTCAGACTTTTCTATACCTTTCACTTGCATCTATGACCCCTTCGCATATCCAGTACTCAATAAATTTTTCTTTAAGAATTTCGTAATCTTCTGGAAGTAAAGCACAATATAAAAAAACACGATTTGACATCCTCTCCTTTAAGATTATCGTAACTAAACTTCAGAAGCGGAAGGATCTTATCTTCCATGCCAGAAAACTCAATAGCGTATGAGGTCAGAATATGTATCGCATGACGCCACTCTTCTACCGTCCTCTTGCATGACATGGTCTCGCCTATGACTTCAAGCGCCAATAGTAGGCCGCGACATTTTCTAGCAACCGTTCTTGCAAGATCAGGTATCTTTGGATCACTTCCAAGCGTTACTTGTCCAACCTTCTTTTGGAACAAATCAAATGCGTCATTGTCCGAGAGGCATTGGACTGCCATTGCGTCCTCGACTCCGATGCGTGCACATACATCCTGAGAGCGAGTAGTGAATGCCACTTTACATTGATTTTCCATTGTCGGAATTGAGATTCCAATCTTAGTTAAATCTACCTTCTCCCATATATCATCTAGAAGCAAGACAAATCTCTTTTTCCTTAAGAAATTGTACATATCCTCCGTCTTTTGGCTTTTCTGTTTTTGTCTCCACTCCTCTCCAGCAAGACCAACTTTTCGAGCGATCTCATCTTGAATGTTATCTAACTGTAAGTCTTTAGAAATCACAACCCAAATCACAAAATCAAACCCACACTTGTCGTCACTGAACTTATTGTTGATCTGCGTAAGAAGCGTTGTTTTGCCTACTCCACCCATACCATACAAGCCCATAATACCAACTCCATCTTCCTTAAGTTGTTTCCATGCCCTGTCGAGCATTGTTTCTTGCCCAACAATTACCGGTTTAATTTGTTGTTCCTGCACCTCAGATGTTTTAGCTTGCTCAACCAACACATCGAAAACTTGGTTTTTGAGTTTCTCAACTTTCCTCAACGTCAAAATAACACTTCTAGAATAATTATAGCTCGAACTTAAACTATATGAACAAAACCCACAGAGACACAGCTTTTGAAGTTGTACATCTCTAGCAGTAATGAGATCGTCGACTTCTTTTGCTATAGTTTCAACTCTATCTAGCCATACCTGAACTTCGGCAAGCCTTTGAAAACCTGTATCCTCCTCACTTGTGATTCTTCTTGACCAATCATCCTGCTTAGCCTTGAACTCTTCCATGATTGTTGCTAGAGACGTGAGATTCTTCTTCAGATCGTGTAGACAAGGTATTCTCTCGTCTAGCCAGTGACAGATTTTATTTTGTACAAGGATCACAAGGTATCGAGAAAGAAATGCCCATTTTCGGAAAGGAAGAGATCTGAAATTTGAAATTCACTGAGCTTTGATACTTTTGAGCACAACAGAGACTATGAGGATGAGGATGATAAATCCAGGTCAAGCACACAAAGACTCATTGTTGGACCTCGTTTAAGTACTTGTTGGGCTGCTTGTTAATTCTCTATATAAGAACATGTCAAATGAGTTTTATAGATTTTTTCTTTTCTTATTTATATTGTTTGGAAAAATATAATGAAAAAAAGGAAACTAAAATTGTAAATCTGATTAAAAAAACACTATTAAATCAAACGGAAATCAAAACAATTTTAATAATTAATTGTAGTTGTGCGTTAGATTTTAATATATTTTATTTTATAGTATCCGTAAAACTTTTTTTCTTCGTTATTCATATCAAAGGGAAAAAGGAAATAGGCTAATCGCTAGTAGATCTAAGAGCACCTCCAATGGTGTTACCCACCATTGGAGTCCTTAACATTAGATTAATATTTTTTTTAAACTTTTTTTTTTGTTTAAATAGTGAAGGACTCTAATCACAACTACACCTCCAATGGTGTTATCCATTACAAAATTCTTAGAAATAAAAAAATTAATAATCACCAATCATGGACACAATTCTTTCCAAATCCAAAACACACATAATAAAACACATGAAAGTTTAAAGAATGTCAAGCTTAGAGAGAAACGTACTCCTTTCCGAGAATGAGGACGAGGAGCCAACTCGCGTCTGGTGACAACATGTCCCTTGTTCAACCCTACGAACAAAACTGTCAAAACCACTGGAGAACAATGGTTGTCTAAAAGAATTTATAGGATATGGTATCAAGAACACCAAAAAGACAAGGGGTCACTCTCTTAAAAGAGCAGAAACCATTAATTAAGAACACTTTAAAACCCTCTTTTGTCAGGACAATCTGCTACCCTGTGTCCTGAACTTCCACAAGTGAAGCAAGCACCTCCAAAACTCCTAATTAACATAACATCAATCAATCAGTTAAATAGGACAAGTCGCAGGTTTTACCATATATTCATTTAAAGCTCAAACAAAAAAAAAACTCACCTCCCGGGAAGGAGCTCTGCTGCTTGATGATGATCTTCTGTCACTACCAATCAACCAATCATCAGAACTTCCTCTGGAACCACCACCACCACCACGTGACCAGCTACTTCCTCCACCACCACTGCTTCTACCTCTTCTGTTATCATCACCTCCCCAACTATCACATCCTCGGGAAGAGCCACCTCAGCCTCCAAATCTTGACCCTCTAGAGCCCCCTCCTCCGCCTCTAGGCATCCTGTCTCTGCTAGATAACCGTCCATAGTTATCACTAGATAGCCCATCGTCTTGCAACGCAGGCAACTAAAAATCAAAACCCATAAGAGTTGTTAGTAAAAAAGAGTCTTATTGTGAATATGTTATGTTGTATAAAATACATTTGTAATCATGGATACACTGTTTCCTTCTGGCATTTCTTTCTCTAGTAGCTCTTTGGTGATGTCCTCTGGTAGATCAAAAACAGCTCCTTGCATCTGATATTATTAGCAGAAACAGAGATTTCTACTAAGACTATAGTTTTGAAAAAAAAACTGCTGATATAATGATGATTGCAATAATACTAACCTTTTCATCTGCAATCAAGAAGCCTCTAGAGTTGGTTGGATCACGTATCTCCAGCAAGCTCATGATTTTATTTTTCACAGAGAATGCTAAAGACTCCACCTAGAAGCTGCAAATAAAAAAACAAGCTTTGAAACAACAAAGGGAAGAGAGAGATTGTATCAAACAGTAAAGCTTCTGAAAAGAGGAAAGAAAAAAGAAAGAACCTTTGTAAATAAGTTGTATGAAGAGACGACGAGTATCCTGTATCAACGAAGCTGTGTCTTCTCTTCTTCCTTCTCTTACAATTTTTGACAGAAACAAAGTAATCAAATGAACACTTACCAAAACTGAAAACGAGGAACGTGAAGGGTAACAAGGAGGAAAACGACCAAGACATGTCGGTATCAAAGAGGGGTTTGAGAAACCTTAATCGATTGAAAACCCCCAATCGAGAACATCCCCAAATCGATTCCAAAACAACAAAATCAAACCCTAAATCGCGAGGAAAACATCATGCAAGACCCCTAAATTGAAACCCTAGTCGATTACATCCATAAATCAACAAAGGAAAGGAAGGATTTACCGTGATGCTCCGTCTTCGAAATCGCCAGAGCTTTTTTTTTTTTTTTAACTTAGTCGTAAATGAATTTTTTTTTTTAAAACGATATACCTGCACATGCCACGTCAGTAAGGATTTGATCCTTAGACCACCTCCAACGCGGTAACATCACACTGATCCTTAACATTATTTGAATATAATACTAATATTAATGGCAATTTACTTAAGGATTGGTAACGTTAACAAGGATTCACGAGACTGATCCTTACTGACGTGGCATGACTTGGCAGTGGCTGGGGGAGTAAAAAAAAAAGTCATTTTCGACAAAGCCTAGAAAAAAAAAGAGCTCTCGACGATTAAGGCGATTTTGAGACTTGGGATTGAATTAGGGTTTCTTGATTCTGTAATCATGGAGGATGCTGTGTCTTTGGTGGGTCATCGACCTTCGATTGTGAGGATCTCTGTCAAGAACGAAGCGAAAAC
>CAKOAT010468487.1:86303-140224 GCA_932364175.1 Eruca vesicaria subsp. sativa
TATATGTATTCATGTTTTAAATGTATTTAAAATAAATCAAGAATAATATATATTTTATTTATATAATTTATATTGACTATTGTTATAAATTTTTAACAGTGATATACTAGCCTTTCAATTCTTCATTAAAAAATTAACTTAAAATTTGAATAAATTGTTTAATGTATATAACTTTGTACCAAATTTAGCAAAAAAAAAAAAATTTATAAACTATTAATAAAATGTTTACGGGTCACAATATTTTGTGACGTCCCTGTTACACAATACAGTGATGAAATACAATGTTTAAATAATGTACTATTACTTAGTTAAATTGGAACCATTAGATTGTAATTTTTGAAATGTTTATATATACCATAAAAACAAATACCCGCCCAGTCGGGCGGGTTATGATCTAGTTTTCTTATTAAAATACATGTACAGTTGTGCGGGTCGAGATCTAGTTGTTATTAAAGCTAAAGATGAAGTTTGAAACATTATTAATTATACATATTGATATAAAAATTGGTATAGTTATATAAAATTACATAACGTTTTCAATCAAAGTAGATAAAAGCGTTAAACAAGATTTTTATAAAATAGTTTGGTAACACTCCAACCGCCCACGATTAATGGAGTCTTACATCCACACTTAGTCCGTGGATCACATTTTATATGATGGAATGTACATTAATTTTTCCAGGGAGTAAAAATTTTGTCTATTGTCTCTACAATTACTATATGATTTTTTCAGTGTTTTTGTTTCATTTATAGGATATCATAAATCAATTTTCGATAGGTCATCTATCTTTTAACTATTCCAACTCAATCACACTTGACTCTGAAGTCGTAAACAGATATGTGACGCAAAAAATAAATGCACTTTTGATGATATAGATAACCAAATTAATTCTTTTAATCATTTCCATATTACCAGAAATTAGAATGTTAAAGTTCATCCTCACTCACAAAACATAATCTCTTCGTTTCACCCCAAGATCATTATTTATGTTATTGGGAACCCTCAAATGATGTCTACACTCATTTGATTCGGCTATGATACCACTTGTAACTCCTTGATTGCTCATGGTTAATGACTTTCACGTCTGCTCACTCGGTCCTTGGACTACAATATGTGCGACGTGCAGTGTGTTAATTTTTTGGAGGCTCGAAAATCATTTTTTTTATCTTTGCAGTCATCATATAACTTTTTCCCGTGTTTAGCCATCACTCACATGATATAATTAATCATTTTCTGATAGGTAGTCCATTTTTCCATTATTCTAGTTCAAACAAGTTCAATTCTGAAATTTTAAACGGATGTGTGACAGTAGTCCATTTTTCCAATATTCTAGTTCAAACAAGTTCAATTCTGAAATTTTAAACGGATGTGTGACGAAAAAGATAAATATACTCTAATGACATATTTGGTCAAATCCATTCTTTTAATCTTCCAATATATATCAGAAATCAGGATACTACAAATTTAGTGAACAAATAAAACATCTAACTATTATTTGCATGGTATTTTCTTTTTTCTAATCTCTCAAAATAAAAAGTAGAGCAGATAAAGTTTTTACTATCTTTAATGAATAATTGAATTTGTTAATATAAATATTTTTTACAGATTTAATAATTTGCATTAGCTAAAATAGTGTATATTGTGGTATCCAAAAAGTTATTTTACATCATAAAATTTGAAAAGAAGGATAAAGCCTTACATATATTTTGCATAAATTTTTGTCTATATAGATGAGTATTTTTAAATTTATTTTACATAATAAAAGACAATTTTTATTATAATGAAAACTTTGTCATATATAAAGAATTTGGTAAATTTAATTTATTTCTAAGTCAAATAATAGTGTTTTTAAATTTAATTTACATAATAAAAAAATATGATGTCGTGTTGAAAAAAATGTTATTTAATTCATTATTAAATATTTTAGATACATAAATAATAAATTATTTGACTCAATAATGCATATATTATAAAATTTGTTAGATTATTCAATCCATAAATCTTTGAAACACAAAAATAAAACTTGTCAATTTTACAATATCATATGTAAAATAAATTAATATATAAAAATATAAGAAGAAAATAAAGAGTTAAAATGTTTTCATACTTTTTTTAACTTTTATTGTTAAATTTCTATTTGCAAATTGGTACATGAGTGGTTAGTTTTGAATAAAGCATTGGAATCTCCTCAAAATTGATCTGCCACTCTCTCAACCTTCTCTCTGTCTCCTCTCCTCGCTTCGGTACTTCCGAAGATTCGATTTTTTTTTACTAATAAACTATTTCCAAATTCTTCCTCTCCAATCTCTGTAATCACAATATAGTCAAACAACAAAGCTTCTTCCTTTCTTCGATTCTTTATTGTTCAAGAAATGGCGAATGCATCTGGTTTCTTCACCCATCCTTCGATTTCCTCAATGCGAACCCGAACCCACCTCCCGATTAGCGTTTCTGGATCTGGGTTTTGCGTTTCGAAACGATTCTCCAAAAGGGTTATCTGCTCTTCTAGCCTTACCTCCCTCGATAACAATGTTTCTCCTTCTCAATACCGACCTCCCAGGTGATAAAAACTCAACCTTTGAATCCTTATTTTAACAATCCATTGATCCTAAATCGAAAGTTGATTACTTTTTTTATGTCTTAGCTTTAAGGATGATCTTTAAGACAAAACATGCGTTTAAATTGTGTCTCTGATTAATGCTGATTGTTAAGTCTTTGCTTAGGTCTAAAGGAAGATCTTTAAGACAAGTTAATATCTTATGTAATAATTTAAATGGTTTCTGATTCAACATTTCTTTTTGTTCTGTCTGCTTAAAGGCTAGTGCCGAGTGGCTGCAAATTGATTGGATCTGGTTCAGCTGTCCCAAGTCTCCTCATTTCTAATGATGATCTCGCAAAGATTGTCGATACTAATGATGAATGGATAGCTACTCGTACGGGTATCCGTAACCGTAGAGTTGTATCAGGTAAACATTGTATCCATTTCATTTCTTTGTGATCATTAAGAGTAGACATTGATTCATAAACCTACAATTGAAGGCAAAGATAGCGTGGTTGGGTTAGCAGTGGAAGCAGCAACCAAAGCCCTTGAAATGGCAGAGGTTGCTCCTGAAGATATTGATTTGGTCTTGATGTGTACCTCCACTCCTGATGATCTCTTCGGTGCTGCTCCACAGGTATTACTCACTCTTAGATTTATTTTTTAACGGAGTTAAAAGTCACCCACTGATTGACTCTGTATTGATGGCAGATTCAGAAGGCACTTGGTTGCACAAAGAACCCTTTGGCATATGATATAACAGCTGCCTGTAGTGGATTTGTTTTGGGACTAGTCTCAGCTGCTTGTCATATTAGAGGTAACAAAGTCAAATAAGATGATTAGTAGCTCATAAGATAAGTCTGTAATAAATAACTATCCTTTTTTTTCTTTCAGGAGGTGGTTTTAAGAATGTTTTAGTGATTGGAGCTGATTCTTTATCTCGGTTTGTTGATTGGACTGATAGAGGAACTTGCATCCTCTTTGGAGACGCTGCTGGTGCTGTTGTTGTTCAGGTACTGAATATTCTTAACCGGTCAATCTCATTGCAGAATCTTGATTTTAAAAGATCAGTCTTTGTTCTTCAGTTTAAACTTGGCACTTTCATTTAATGCAGGCTTGTGATATTGAGGATGATGGGTTATATAGTTTTGATGTGCACAGCGATGGAGACGGTCGTAGGTATTCAGATTCACATTTTCTTTATGGCCTCTTAAGAATTCATCTTCTTTTTCTTTTTTTTTACTTAAGGTTCTCTTGTTTTTTGCAGACATTTGAATGCTTCTGTTAAAGAATCTCAAACCGATGGTGCTTTGGGCTCGAATGGGTCAGCGTTGGGTGACTTTCCACCAAAACAATCTTCATATTCTTGCATTCAGATGAATGGACAAGAAGTGTTTCGCTTTGCTGTCAAATGTGTTCCCCAGTCTCTTGAGGCTGCCTTACAAAAAGCCGGTCTTCCTGCTTCTTCCATTGATTGGCTCCTCCTTCATCAGGTAACATTCTTATCATACCCGGTTTGTATGAGAGCTTTTGTATGGTTAAAAGGAAAGTCTTTATAAAACATTTTGCAGGCAAACCAGAGAATAATAGACTCTGTGGCTACAAGGCTTCAGTTTCCACCGGAAAGAGTGATATCAAACTTGGCTAATTACGGTAACACGAGCGCTGCTTCTATCCCTCTAGCTCTTGATGAAGCTGTGAGAAGTGGAAAAGTTAAACCGGGACATACCATAGCTACTTCCGGTTTTGGAGCCGGTTTAACTTGGGGTTCAGCAATTATCAGGTGGAGATGAATGGTTAAAGTCCAACATGTAAGTTTACTTCAGAGCCAAAGTTTGTTTTTTTCTCTTCCACAGAGTAGAGGAACCACTGGAAATTGGTTAAATCGGTCTGGTTAGTCCGGTTGAACTGGAAGTAAAGCGCATTTTGTCTGAGTTCGTTTCATTTTCACTTTTGAGGTTTCATTGTTTACTTGTTAACTTCTTAGTGATTGTTTCCTTTAATCTTTTTCTGTTCTTGAAATTTATTTTTTTGTTGGTGATAGATGATTAGTTGTTCAAACCATAATTGATCAGAATCTTTAGAACCATTAATCACTTAAAAAGAAGTTTAGAATGTAGTAAACAACAATCATCAATGAATAAAAGATGCTCAAATGAAGCATGTCCTTAAGGGAGAGATAGGTTGAACAATTCATGTGAGGGCTTAGGGTCTGTTCTATGCCGGTTTCCGATTCAATCCAAACCCATTGTTTTATTCTGGCTACAGAAATATAGTTCTTTAGTGCAATGGTAAAATAAATTGGTTCTTGATAACTAAAGACCACCAATTTCCACTTCTAAACTCTTTAAACATAGATAATCTATATTATAATAGTTGAGTTTCAAGACTCCTCAACGCGCTACATCAGCATTAGGTAGGTTCCACTTTAAAAATGTGAAAAATGTCAAACATATGATTCGAACTCGGGTTATTAAGAAACAAACACTAACATTTATACCACTAAACTACAGGATAACTTGTACATTGATGGCCGAAACTAATATATATTTAGCCGGAAGCCTTTGCATCTATAACCTCCTTTAAAGTTCGGGTCTGGAAGTGTATTATGAGTTTCATTTTTATTTGGGCTTCATCATATTATATGAAGAAAATCCTCAAGTTTACAACAGTTATAGTTTTTCCATATTGTAAACCGTTAATGTTTAAAATGAGTTAACATTCCTTTCATCATCGTATCATACAGGTCTGAGTTATAGAGCTGCGTCGTGTGTCTGTTCGTAATCTATTTTTTTCACCGGTGAACTTTTCATCTCCCCATCTTACATCGCTTGATCATAAATGTTCCTAATTTGTAGCCCCTCTGTAAATCATATATATATATGATTCTCATCTTTGATGAACCCTATGTGCATCTCCACAAAACTTATTTATTCCTCTTAACTTTAACCATCTTCTAGAAAATGTCTCTCTCCTTCTCCAGTTCCTAAAACTAGCGTCACCGGCATCCATCATGCAGCCTTCAAGTCTCTCTGTCATGTTAAAGTAAACATAAGCCATATACCAACCAAATTAACATATAGAACCTCAAATCATTCAGTATAGGTTTTAGTAAACGAAACTAATAATAATAGAAATAAAGTCATACAAAAAATTCAAACCTTCTTATTGCAGGTTCCGAGAACACCGAATCAACAGAGGTTCACTGAGTAAGGAATGCGATGGAGACAGCCTTAACTAAGGTGAGCTAATCTCTCTTCCATGTCGCTATAGAAAAACCATAATTTCACAAAATGACACACTAAAAACACAATCAGACCAAGAATCACAAGAGCTTGTCACACTACTGAAGATGACGAGGAGAAACAAAAAGGGCGAGTAAACAATCCAGTTTCAGATCTAAAATGAGACTCAAGACTCATCAAATTTCAAGTCCAATCATTTAAAATCCAACTACTATATTTTCTTTGTGTTCAAATATAATCCTATACAACTAAACTTTTTAATCTACCATTCCCATTTTTAAACTACCACAAAATATTTTTGACAAATATAAAAAAAATAACTGTCTTAGTCATACATGTATATAATTATACGAAGCCTTAGCATTTATTAAACTACAGTTATATATTTTCAAAACATGTCATGGCACATTGAAAACAACAACTATATTTCTTTTCGAATAACAAAATTATTTTTTCTTCGTTCCCATATTATAGTTGTATAGTAACAAATACATATATTTGGTTACATATGATTATTAACTCACTAATAATATTAAGATCCAATTAAATCGTAAAAAATGTAGAAATACGAACACATATAAATTCGTCAAACACTCTTATCTGTAAATAAAACAGGTCTTTACTCACTAATAATATTGATCTCTAAACATTCCACACAACCCCTTAACAAAAATGTTTCATCTTTTTCTCTTCAATCCATTAAACTATATTTCTTTGTATAATTTAATAAAATCTTAATTTTTTTTAAATGCTAATTCACTATTTAACAATAATATACTACCAACCTACAAATTAGACAATAACAACATAATAAATCACCCATCCTAGACATAAAAGCACTAATAACACAAATATTCGAGAAAGTCATTACTAAAATAATATATGAATATTTCAAAGCATATGAATTTTCACTCATTCATATACCAACTAAATTCAATCGGGTTTTCGGTTAAACCCCAAACAAAAAAAATGTCCAAAAAAATGACAAAATCCCATCTATAAAACATCATAACATATCATCACTGTCTCCGGCTCCGCGCTTGCGCGGAGCTATGAACCTAGTAGTAATAAATCTACGGTTTGTAAGAACATGCGAAATATATCGACTAAAAAATGACGTTGAACAATGAATTTAAGAAAATAAGATTAACTGTTAACATGAGTGAAAAAATTTCAAGAGAGAAAAGAAAGGGGACAAATGAATTCTCCAGAAAAAAACTGAACATTAATTTAAATATTAAAATTATTAGGTGCAACAGTTTTATTAGATTATTAGAATCATGTGGTTTAGTAAAATCATGTGGTTTAGTGACTGGTTTAGCTTCCCTTTACTAAACCGGTTATGTATATATACAGAAACTTGTACACTGTAAACATTTGACTTGAGTAAATACATTTTACATTTTCTATCCGTAACAACCTTTCTCTTTACTTTCATCATCAAAAGCTCAAGTTCTAATATGGTATCAGAGCTGTGAATTTCGCTTTCACGCTCATTTTCTCGGGAAAATCAGAGTTTTCTCATCGATTCTCGCTGTTTCGATCTCTCGATGAGTCTTTCCTTACGAGATTTGGAGAATTTGTTTGTTGAACTCTGTTTTCTTGAATTGTTTGCGATTTATCACTACATCTCTGTGATAATCGTGCTTCTGATTTCGTTTTCATCTTCTTATTGACCTTTGATTTGCGTTTCTTTTCTTGCGCAATCGCTTTCTTTTGATTCTTGTTGGATCTTGTTGCCGTTATTAACTTCTCGATGGCTAATCCCACAGAGAATCGTCCTTCGTCCGTCACCGATGAACATCTTCCTCCGTCGGCGTCTATGGGTGATCCTAACTCAAATCCGCTCTATGTTCACTACGCGGATCATGCTGGTATATCTCTTGTTTCTGAGAAACTAGCTGGGATTGGTAACTTCAATACTTGGCGTAGATCGATGCTTATGGCTTTAGGTGCTAGAAATAAGGCTGTATTTGTTGATGGAACCTATCCTGAGTTAGATGAGAATCATGCTGATTATGCGTCTTGGTCACGTTGCAACAACATTGTTTGCACTTGGATTGTTAATGCTGTTGAGAAGAAGATTGCTAAGAGTATCATGTATCTGGATACGGCTCGCCAGATGTGGTTAGATATTCATGACCAATTCAAACAAGGCGATGGACCAAGGACTGCAGAGATCAAGCAACAGATTTTTGCTGAAATACAAGGATCTCAGAGTGTGAGTGATTACTATACGAAATTGAAGCAGTTGTGGGAAGAGTTGAAGAACCATGAGAGTCCATATATCTGTTGTTGTGGTCGCAATGACTGTGCTAGTCTCAAGAGGATTGTTGATAGAGAGGAGCAAGATCACATTTTGAAGTTTCTTACTGGCCTCAATGATACGTTCACTGCAACTAGAGGTCAGATACTGATGCTGGAGCCGAGGCCAAACATTTCGAAGGTGTTTAATCTAGTCTCTCAAGAAGAACGACAGAGGTCGATGAAGAGTACTAGTGAAGTGGCTTGTCATGTCTCTCGGAGTAATGCTGAAGACTCCTTGGTGGCAGCTTATACAGGATGATATAACAAACACAAGCCACGTCCTATCTGTTCTCACTGTGGACTTGCAGGACATATGGTTAACCGCTGTTACAAGCTCCATGGTTATCCACAGGGCTACAAACCATCTTCTACTAGGCCTCAGAATCAAGTTCAGAATTCAGGTCAACCGAAAGCTTCCCAGACTTTGCCTCCTCACAAAGACAATGTTGCCAATATGGTCATTCAGGATTCGGGTGGTATCTCTCTACACAGTCAACATGGTGTTCACTTGGGTACAGTTACACAAGAACAAGTCCATCAGCTTCTCAATGTCTTGAGTACTCGTCATACTCCTTCTATAGACAACGTTTCTCAGATTTCTGGAAGTCACATTCAACTCTCAGATAGAACAGTTTCTACTTCTAAACCTCAACCTCACCTGCTTACTCACATGTCCTCTGAAATTCCTCCTTCAGGTAACACGACTAACTTTCATTTTATTTCTGCGGGAATGAAGAACGGCCTTACTATTCTTGCTCCAACTTGGGTTATTGATACTGGTGCTAGTTGCCATGTGTGTTCTGACTTGACAATGTTTTCTTTGACTAATTCAATTAGTAACACAACTGTAACACTCCCTGATGGCACTCGTATCCCTGTTACTCTTTCTGGTACTATCAAACTTACTCCACGACTAACATTGGTTAATGTGATGTATATACCCCATTTCAAGTTCAATCTTCTAAGCATTAGTGCTCTTACTAAGAATAGTACCATGACTGTTCTGTTTTCTGCATATGATTGTTACATTTTTCCTGATAATCCGTTTCTTAAACTTCAGGAGCATATTCAGGATTACATGATTGGGAAGGGTAACCTCCACAACAATCTCTATGTCCTGGATACTCCTCTTTCATCCGCAAATGCATCTTCTCTTAACATTCTTGACTCTCATACTACTCTGTCTCAACATCACACGCTTGATCATAATGTCTCATTGGTTGATTCTGAAGTTTGGCACCAAAGATTAGGACATCCATCTCAACAAAAGATTCAAGTGCTTTCAAAGTTTTTAAAGTTTTCTTCTGTTAAAACTGATCATTCTAGTTTGTGTAAGATTTGCCCTTTGGCTAAACAAAAACGAGTTGTATTTCCTTCTAATCCTCATATGTCAAATAAACCTTTTGACTTGATCCACATTGATGTTTGGGGTCCTTTCCAGACTCCAACACATGATGGATACAAGTACTTTTTTACTTTGGTTGATGATTGTTCTCGTGTGACATGGATTTACTTGTTAAAAGATAAAAGTTCTGTTTCTGTTGTTTTTCCTGAGTTTCTCCAATATGTTAAAACTCAATACAACTCTAACATCAAAGCAATAAGATTTGACAATGCACCTGAACTTGCCTTTCATTCTCTTCTTAAAACTCATGGTATAGTTCATTTTTTTCTCATGCCCTTATACACCTCAACAGAACTCAGTAGTTGAACACAAACACCAACACATTCTTAATGTTGCTAGAGCTCTTTTGTTTCAGTCTAATGTTCCCTTACCTTATTGGGGAGAATGTATTCAAACTGCAGTTTATCTCATTAACCGTACCCCTTCACCTCTTCTTGACAAAAAATCTCCTTTTGAAGTTTTGACAAATCAAAAACCTTCTTATGATCATTTACGTGTCTTTGGTAGTTTGTGTTTTGCATCAACTTTGATAAAAGATCGAGACAAATTTAGTCCTCTTGCTATACCGTGTGTGTTCCTTGGCTATCCTAATGGTATTAAAGGATACAAACTTTTACATCTTGACTCTCATAACATCTCTGTTTCTCGTAATGTTGTGTTTCATGAGTCTGACTTCCCTTTCTCTAAACAAAAATCTCCTCCCGGTTTGTCAACTTTCTTTGATCAGGATGTGCTCCCTATGCCTGTTCCTGATTCTCCTTTTCCTGCTTTCTTTGATCTTGGCAATGACATTTCAGATCCTACTCTTTTCCATGACACATCTGATACTGTTGTTCCTACTTCTTCTTCTTCGAATCATTCTTCTGTATCTCCTCCGTTGTTTTCTGAAAATTCTAATCCTCCTAATCATTCTCATCAAACTCGTTCTAAACGTCAAACAAGAATGCCAGCTTATCTTGATCAATATCACTGTTTCTTACTTGGTCAACAACCCACTTTTTCCACACATCCAACTCATACCACACCATATCCAATTTCTTCCTATCTTTCTTATGATAAATTTGACAGTGCTCATCGTCATTTCCTTCTCAATATCACTACCTCTAAGCTCCCTAAAACCTATAAAGAGGCTGTTCAATCTGAGTCTTTTAGAAATTCCATGAAATCTGAAATGACTTCTCTTGAAGATAGTGGTACTTGGTCTGTGTGTCAACTACCTCATGGAAAACAACCGGTTGGCTGCAAATGGATTCATACCATCAAGTATAATCCTGATGGCACTATTGAAAGACATAAGTCTCGTGTGGTGGCAAAGGGCTACACGCAATTGGAAGGCCTGGATTATCTGGACACATTTTCACCAGTAGCAAAGATTGGTACTCTACGCCTTCTTTTGGCAATGGCAGCTAGGGGTGGGCGTTCGGGTACCCGTTCGGGTTCGGATCGGGTATTTCGGATTTTCGGGTATTTCGGTATTGGGGTTTAGAACCCGTTCGGGTATTTTTACATATCGGGTCGGGTTCGGATATTTTTAGTTCGGGTTCGGTTATTTCGGGTCGGGTTCGGATATTTAGATTTTGAAAGAAAAATTTCAAATTCTTTATTACTTAAGTTTCATGTATTTTAAATTTAACTATTAACTTAACTGTTTTAAAATTTTTTAATAAGTTATACGATTAATAAGTTTGAAAATAAATTATTGAAATTAAAAATCATTATTTTGGTTGTTATTTTCGAATTTTGAATGCAAATTTTGTTTAAAATATCAAATAAGAAGCTTAATATGAATTTTAAATGAATAATAAATCATTTTTTTTACAATTATATGTATATTATCTGATATTAAACTATATATAACATTAATATAAATATTTTTAATAAAATGAGATAAATAAATTAGGAATAAATAGGTATATATACATATGTTCGGTTATCTTCGGATACCCGTTCGGGTTCGGGTATTACCCGTTCGGGTTCGGATATCCAAACTCTCCTAACTTAATACCCGTTCGGGTATTTTGCTACTTCGGTTCGGATTTCGGTTCGGATATTTCGGGTCGGGTTCGGGTACGAGTTCGGGTATCGGATAAAGTGCCCACCCCTAATGGCAGCAGCTAAGAACTGGTCTATTACTCAGTTAGATGTGAGTAATGCGTTCTTGAATGGAGACTTGGATGAAGAAATCTATATGCAGCTTCCACAAGGTTATACAGAGATAACTGGAAAGCAAGTGCCTCCTAATTCGGTTTGCAGGCTACATAAGTCTCTTTATGGCCTAAAACAGGCATCAAGACAATGGAACTACAAACTTTCTGAAGTCATACTTGGTGCTGGTTTTAAGCAGACACATTCCGATCATTCTCTCTTTATCAGATACGTTAACAAGATCTATATTGCAGTGCTTGTTTACGTTGATGATATATTGATCGTGGGTAATGATGACTCTGCGGTTGATGAGTTCAAAGGAGTTCTGAAATCTGCTTTTAAGCTTCGTGATCTTGGCTCAGAAAAGTACTTCTTGGGTTTTGAGATAACACGGAATCAGTCAGGTATCTCCATTAACCAACGCAAGTATACTCTGGAACTCCTGGAAGAGGCTGGTCTTTTAGGTTACAAACCTGTTTCAGTTCCTATGGATCCAACACTGAAACTGTCTCTGCAAACTGGTACTCTCTTGACGGATGCTGCAGTCTATAGAAGACTTGTTGGTAGACTGTTATATCTTACACACACACGTCCTGATATCACATATGCGGTGCATAAGCTCAGCCAGTTCATGTCTGCTCCAACGGATTCACATTTACAGGCAGCTAACAGAGTGTTACGCTATCTGAAGAATGATCCGTGTCAAGGTCTGTTCTATTCAGCTTCTTCTCATTTACGCCTCACAGCATACTCTGATGCAGATTGGGCAGCTTGTCCTGATACACGTCAATATATCACGGGGTATTGTGTTTTTCTTGGTGATTCATTGATATCTTGGCGTTCCAAGAAGCAACAGACGGTTTCTAGGAGCAGCTCTGAAGCTGAATACAGGGCGATGGCTGATGCTACTTGTTAGTTGATTTGGCTCACTACATTGTTGACTGAAATGCATTGCTCTCCTGTGGCTCCTGCTACTTTGTTTTGTGATAATCAATCTGCTCTCTACATTGCTTCTAATCCAGTCTATCATGAAAGGACGAAGCATGTTGAGATAGATTGTCATGTGGTTAGAGAACGCTTGCAGAGTGGTTTTCTGAAGACACTTCATGTTCGGTCTGAGCTTCAGTTAGCTGATCTACTGACCAAAGCTGTGCAACCAGGACTGTTCAAGGATCTACTTTCCAAGCTTGGAACTCACAGTTTGTGCCTTCCAACTTGAGGGGAGGGTATTAGATTATTAGAATCATGTGGTTTAGTAAAATCATGTGGTTTAGTGACTGGTTTAGCTTCCCTTTACTAAACCGGTTATGTATATATACAGAAACTTGTACACTGTAAACATTTGACTTGAGTAAATACATTTTACATTTTCTATCCGTAACAACCTTTCTCTTTACTTTCATCATCAAAAGCTCAAGTTCTAATAAGTTTGAATAGAAGTAGACAAGATGGTCGTGAAGCATGTGGTTCCTAGAGTAGTCAGAGCATTTAAGGGCACTGCTACAACAACCGGATGGAAAGCTCTACAAGTGAGAGATCTTCCGTAAAGCTTTGTGAGCAGAATTGTCGAGACAAAAAAAGAAAGGGAAATTGCCAAAAATAACATTTTCAAGATACCACTTTTCAACTTTACACTAACTAACTTTACCACTAAAATTTTAATAGTCAAAATACTATTAGAATTTAGGGTTTAGGGTTTAGGGTTTAGGATTGATAGGTTAGGGTTTATTGTTGATTTTTTAGGGTTTAGAGTTTACTTTTTAGAGTTTAGAGTTTAGGGTTTAAGGTTTAGAATTGATATTTTAGGGTTTAGGGTTGATTTTAGGGTTTAGGGTTTACTTTTTAGGGTCTATAGTTTATAATTGATGTTTTAGGGTTTAGGTTTAATATTTTATTTAATATTTATTTTATGTATATATATAAAAAACAAGGATATAAAAGTCTTTTATCCTTTAATAAAATGTGTATTTTTGAAAATTTTCCTTTGTTGATGGTAAACATGAAAAGTGGTACCACCAAAGTGGTATAATTGAAATTCTCCAAAAAGAAAATATAAAATATGGAAAAGTACGGTATGAATATGACAAAATGTAGGTAGAACCATATGTTATTATTCTTGCACAAAATATTTTAAATATTAAAATTATAATAACATTACTAGATACTGTATACAGTTATACATTAAAAAGATTATATGTTTAAAAAATAAAATTTCTAACACTTTCTAGTTTAGTATATTGTGTGTAACAATAATGTATTTTTATTTAACATATTCTATCTATATTATAATGTGAGAATTTCTTCTCTTCTTAATGTGTTCACATCAGTAACAAATTGTAGGTTTCTAAATTAAAATAATTTAAAATATTATTTACTTTTTTTTGTAAGTAGTGTTTTTCCAGTAAATTTGCATAACTTTAAATAATGTATTTTTATTTAGGGAAATTACCAAAAATAACACTTTCAACATACCATTTTTCAACTTTACACTAACCAACTTTACCACTAAAATTTTAATAGTCAAAATACTATTAGAATTTACGGTTTAGGATTTTGGGTTTAGGATTGATAGTTTAGAGTTTATTGTTGATTTTTAGGGTTTAGGGTTTACTTTTTAGAGTTTAGAGTTTAGGGGTTAAGGTTTAGAATTGATATTTTAGGGTTTAGGGTTGATTTTTAGGGTTGATTTTTAGGGTTTAGGGTTTACTTTTTAGGGTCTATAGTTTAGAATTGATGTTTTAGGGTTTAGGATTAATATTTTATTTAATATTTATTTTATGTATATATATAAAAAACAAGGATATAAGAGTCTTTAATCTTTTAATAAAATGTGTATTTTTGAAAATGTTCCTTTGTTGATGGTAAACATGAAAAGTGGTACCACCAAAGTGGTATAATTGAAATTCTCCCTTTTATTTAACATATTCTATCTAAAATGTATGTATATTCTATTTTATTCATTCTGATATGTTTAGACTCGTTTAATTCATTTTAATTTGTCTGATGCATTTGATTACAATTCATTTTAACCATTTAAACTTACTTTATGGAACGTTTGTAAATATGCCAATTTCCGATTTTCAATTAAAATCTAAAAGTATATAAAATAAAGAAAATTGATAATATTGTTATTTGATGTACCAAATGAGAGATGAGTTGGAGACAACAAGGGGTGAATGTAAACGTTTTCCTCTGAGTCAGATCCATGTCAAATCTTAGGTCATGTTCTACCAAGTTTCACTGGCACTCATTTGAATATATAATTACATGGCGCCACGTATAAAATTTGAATTCAATAGTAAATATTTTTCTTTTTGGTCTAAGTATATATGTTTTTTTTTTTTATAATTAACACTCTATATAGATTCTTGTAAATTACTAATAATAATTTACAAGTTAGTGTATATCAAATTATCAACTAATTCCGAGCAAGAAGAATATTGATATGTATAATCTCACTCGGACCCCTAATTTTGATTCGTAAATACAAATATTATTTGTTATATTACAAACTAAACATATTGACTCCATTTACAAAAACCCAAAAATCTCTTTTAATATTTAATTATTGACATGCTTTGAGCTTGTATTATATAGTGTCGTTTGGATAGATTTAATACGTCACTATAAGATTATACAAATTAAATTTCATTAGATAAACCCAATCAGTTCTTGACCAAAAATATCTTCCAATATTGGTTTCCGCTGAGATTTAATAGAATTTTTACCAATCCAATAAAATCTATATTATAATGTGAAAACTAGGTGTTTTGCCCGCACTTACGAGCATAATTTTTTATAAATGTTTATTAGCTGTTATTTCATTAATTTAAAAACCAGGATAATAAATTATTATTTATGTTTTCAAAAAAATACAAATGAAAGATCAAATAATTATCAATAAAAAAACTCAAACATTGAAAATATTTAAAAGAATATATTTATATAATTATTTTGCTTGATTTATATTTAATTATAATATTTATACAAATATTTTTACTTAATTTATATTTTATTGTAATTTTTTATATCTTAATTTTAAACTTTACAATAGAAAAACATATTTTCAAGATAACAATATGATGCATAAGTTATTTATTTTCTAAAAATATAATATGATAATTTTGTTTTAATCATATCATAATTATATAAGATTATAGAATTATGACATATAATTAAAATTACCTAAAATCATGCGAAATTTAATGAATCAACAAA
This sequence comes from Eruca vesicaria subsp. sativa, assembly GCA_932364175.1. NCBI lineage: Eukaryota > Viridiplantae > Streptophyta > Magnoliopsida > Brassicales > Brassicaceae > Eruca > Eruca vesicaria. Next base: position 102,164 of record CAKOAT010468487.1, read on the forward strand.
TTTACTTCTTAAATTATATAATATAAATATATATTTTCAAGATAACAACATAATACATAAGAATTACCTTATTTTATAAAAGTATACTTTTATTGGTGAAAATTTATTTCCATTATAGAACAACTAAAATTTTTATACTTAATTTTAAATTTCTAATAGAAAATATATTTTCAAGAAAATAATTTGATACATAAGAAGTATCTTATTTTCTAAAATCTGATACCACTAATATAAATTTGTTTTAAATATATAATAAATTATATAATAAATTATATAGAAAATTATAGAAATTAAGATAAATTATTAATATAAATTCGTTTTAGTTATATAATAAATAGAATAATTTTTATATTTTAATTTAAAATTTAAGTTTTATATATAAAAATATATTTCAAGATAACAAGATAATTCACAAGAATTAACTTATTTACTAAAAATATGATATATTAATATAAATTCGTTTTTATTAAATAAGGTAAATTATATGAAATTATTTAAATAAGATAAATAAACACATTTACCTAAAATCAAGGAGAATTTGACAACTAAGCAAATTTACTTCTTATATAATAGTATAGATTTTTTCTCTTCTTAATGTGTTCACATCAGTAACAAATTATAGGTTTCTAAATTAAAATAATTAAAAATATTATTTACTTTTTTTGGAAGTAGTGTTTTTCCAGTAAATTTGCATAACTTTAAATAACACTAAATAATATTTTCGAATATGTACCATTGTTGTAAGAAAAATATGTAGTGTTGAAACATGTAAAATATATTTTTTAGACAAAAAAGTTGTTGAATTTTTCCAGGGGAAAATTGTTTTTAGGCCCAAAAATGGTAACATTGTCTATTGAGGTTAATTTATATTTTGTACCATTTTTTCTCTGATGCCCTTTAGTAATTTAGAAAATAAATTAAATAAATAATTTTACAAACAAAAAAAATCAGAAAATATTAACTAGTTATGAAACACCTATATAAATTTAGTGGTAGTTTTTTCAAGTTCTAAAAATGTATAAATCATTTTTTTAAAATTATGTTGTACATAAAATAGAATTGACATTCTACAAAGTAGAAAATAAAATCCACTTTTTTCATTGAATCTACTATGAAAATAGAATATGTGATCTACGTAAATAGAAATATTTTAAAAATATTTAGAATACACATTCCACGCTTAGATTGTCTCTCTAAAATCAGTAGAAAACGAAATCTACACATTAATATAAAATCTAAAATAAGTAGAAATCATAATCTACACATTATTACAAATCTAAAACCCGTAGAACTGATTTCAAACTTTATTATTGTATTCTACATATAGTATAATACACATTCTACGGATAAGAGTATACAGTTTCAAAAATATGGGAAGAAAATATTTCGAAATATCAGTTTCCATAAATAAAAATCAATTTTTCATTAAAAAGGTAAAAGAAAAAAATAAAAAACATGTTTCGGGATCGACCGTATGGATCGACCGACTGTTTTGAGATCGATTGATTCCATTGGATGGAACAGCTTCTACTTTTTGTTTTTTTTTCCGATTTGAGAATTTTTTTTTAACATTTATTATTTTAAATTAAGGGTATTATTGTCATTTATAAAATATTTAGCCTAATAGAACATAAAGTATATGAGATTAGTTTAAATGAACAATGTTACTATTTTTGTGCCTAAAAAACAATTTTTCCTTTTTCCAGATGTAACTTCGGAAAAACTTAACCAGTTTTAATGGGATCAGCTCTGATTTTTGAAGGATCTTACATATAAAATGTGTGTTAATTTGTTTGAGTTGTTTTGGATAGCACTTGCGTATTACTAGGACTGTCTTTTTCGTATATCATGACGAGAAATAGCAGATAAATATCAAAACGAGTAATGCTAAAATTAAATATATATTGTTTAAAGTATACCCAATAAAACGTGAGACATGAAAGTTAGGTAAGAGTAGTTTTGAAAAGTATGGTGGTTAAAAATTAAAATCATTAAAAGTCAATGTTTGGGGAAAAATAGGGTAGCTAAAATCATTTAAATTCAATATATAAAATTTAAAGTCAACTTTGAAAATGATTATTTCATTTTCAGGTACTTCTCATAATATGGAAAATGTACGTCAGTTTACGAGACTTTCAAATAACAATTTTAACTTTATTATATTTTAGTATTTTAAGTTGAAATATTTGATATAGATCTGAACATTTTATCTGAATCCAAAAATCGGAACCAAAACTGATCTAAAGGTTAGGTACATATAATGCCTTTTATCTCATTAAATCTTGTTTTGGAGGACTCACGGATCTTGAAGTTAACCGATCTGGCTTAAATCCGAAATCTAATCCAGTACCTAAAATATCTGAAACTTCTAATATGTATTAGATATATTTCAGTATATTTTTGAAATTATGGATATTTAAAGTTTTGGTTTAATTTTTTTGGGAATAGTTTTGGGTTTAGGTAAAATTTTAGATTTTTAAAAATACAGTTCGCATAATCGAATAAAATATTTAGATAACTTTCATGTCTTTGGATCAGATTTTAAATAAAGTTTTAGATATTCTCGGGTACTTTAAATATTTTAGATTTTTTGTGTGTTCTGAGTTAGACCTTGCATGATCTGAACTAACATGATCTGAACTGGATTCGATTCGAATCTGAACTAAACCCGAACCGGAAAATTCTAGTTACTCTATTAGAAGCAATACATTTTAATTACCTTATTGAATTAAAATATGTAATACCTAAGAGAATTTTAGACTCAACAAGATTCAATTCGAACCGGACCGAATATTAAGAGCTATTCTGATCCCATCTTTCATATTGCTCTCATAATAATAGACATATAATTTTTTAAACAAAATTGAATAGAAGACGGAAAATGGGCGAGGATACAAATCGATTTTGAAAAACAAATGGAGTATATTATTGTTTAGATGGAGCACGTCTTTGCCATCAGGCATCAGTGACCGAACGGGTCTTCTACATGTGGATCTAATTTTCCCACGTCCAATAATTTATAGATCTTGTCGTCGTTATTACATGAGATCTTGTCTTTATCTTCTTCTTCTTAGAAAAATAAGATTTTCACTAATATTTTGTTTTTTTATTACAGAATGAAAGAACAAAGCTCAACAACTAAATCCAAATGAGTGATACAATCTTTTTTTCTTGTTCAACAATGAGTGATACAATCAAACCCAGGAGAACAACTTGCTCAAAATTGGCTCAGCCTGAGAGGAAAACCCTAGTTTGGACTCCTATCTGTCTAGTTGACATACGAAGAAAAAAACTGCAAAAAATTATAATTGAACGCGAGAATGTTAACATCACCTTAAAAAATAATCAATTTATCAAAGATACACTATACTTGGCCGAAAATGAAAAAAAAGAAAACCTAAAAATCAAAACTCACACGGATCCGATTAATGTCGTCGCTGTAATCAATCGTTACAAGAATCAACTTTCAAGCCCTTTCGCCACCTTCAAACGAAAAGTTTACTAGAAAGCGAGACTTACTTCGTCTTCATAGAGAAATGAACAGAAAGAAGGCTCCACTGTCAACATATCCGAACCAAACCAGCACTGCATTTAAATTAGAACTCGCCACTTAGTGCCAATCAATATCACAAAAAAAAAAACAAATGGCAAAACAAGAAAAGAAAACGAACAGCCTATCATGATCCCACAATGAACGGTGGATATCTGAAAAGAAATGGAGACAGTGAAAGTTGGATATTCTTAATGAAAAAAAAGAGAAAAAAAAAGACGGAACAATTGTCCTAAAATTTTATCCTTCTTTTCTTTATATTTTAATTCAATAAAACAAAAAACCAAAGAAAAAAATCTTATAACAAAAAATATATACAAAAAGGGTATAACAAGAAAACTAGGTAATAGTCCGAGTTATGGGCGAAATTAGAGATTTTATAAAATATTTATTAAATAAATAAATTTTAAATTATTTTTAAAATAATAAAAATATATGTAAAAATATGCTTTAGTGATTTGCTAAATTAAAATTGTAAAATAACTAATTTTTTCAAATGAAATATGATACTTATTTCTAAAATATTGAAATTAAAATTTGAATATATTTATATGACATATTGTTAATTTAAAAATATTAAAATAAATATTTAATATATATATATATTATGAATTATGAATATTTTTATTTTATTATAACAAAATTATGGATATTTTTTTATGATGAGAAAAAATATTTTCTAACCTTTGATCAATAAGTTTTCAATATGAAACTTTTGATAGTTTTAGTCATTATAATTTTTTTTTAAAAACAACTAAAATATAATACAAAAAATATCTAAATTTTCATTATACGTTAATAATTTATTTCAAGAATATACAATTAAAAAAATCTAATAGAGGATACATAAATTGCGATCAAATATTTATCATTCACAATCATTAATTGTTATATATATTTTATTTAAATTTAATAATTCCATAATTTTTAATATAAGGAAATAACGAAAATCATTTTTGTATAGACTACTAATTAACTTTATTGTTTAGTAAAAAATATTGTAAGTTTAGATAAATCAACTTATTTTTCTAAGATTCTAAAAGTTATTTTGCTGGAGACCTATTCATATCTCATAAGTTGGGATTACAATTGGTAGAGAGCTAGCCATTGATTCGAGCGTTCGACATTTTCATGAAACTTTATCACTTTTTGGAATTATATTGGTATCCAAGATAATTGTTGTTTATTCACCACTCTTTTCAGTTTAGTTTTATAGACGTCAAATATTTCAATTTTATGAAGAAGTATAAAACATGTTTCATAATGTTTATTATAAGGTTTTATAAAGTGTATAACATGTTTTGTAATCCCTTATAAATATGTTGAATTCTTATAAATTTTAGTTTTATATTAACAGATTATAAATGATATTTTAATGCAATAAAATTATCCATAATCATATTTCGTTAAATGATATTTTTGGTAGCCATGTGTCATCACCATAATGAGTCTTAGAAATCCTTAGAAAAGTTGGTACGTTTATAATAAGCTTATTATTAAACTAGCCATAAATTTATCATTAATGTTATTTTTTCTTTGCTTAAATAAAATTACGGAATTGCCTAATGTGACTAAAATATATATGATAATTAATGGTTTTGAATAATAAAAATTAGTGTATCATCTACCATATTTTTTAACTTTAAATTAGCGAAATAAATTAAACAATAACATTAAATATATAAAAAATGATTTTTTGATATATGTTATATTTTGCATTTTTAAAACGATTATAAATTAATAAAAAAATTTAAAAATTTCACATATAATATTTTTGATTAGTAGTTTAAATTCCTTATATATTAATCATGTAGCATTACAACATTTTTGGTAGCCACGTGTCACAATGAGAATTTTTATAACTCTTTGAGAAATATGTTGGTCCAATTAAACATATGTTATATTTTTATTATATTAACTATCATATTTAATTTGTACTATACAAAAGAATATTTCATATTCTTTCCTTATATCAAAAATACAGAATTACCTAATATGATTAACATATATATCACAATTAATGTTTATGAATAATAAAGATATGATGACAATTTTTTATCCTCTTTATTTTTATATTTAATTTTATATTATTAAAAGAAATTAAAAATAACATTAATCATATAATAATAAAATTAGATTTTTTTCTTATATCTTATATTTTGAATTTTTTAAAACGATAATAAATTACTAAAAATGTTAAAAATCTCACATTGAAAATTTTGTGATCAGTGATAACGTTTTCAATTCATCCAATCGTTTTTCTAATGAGTCTTAAAAAATTTATAATGATTAACTAAATGGATCGCGCATAATAAAGCATGTTTTATTTAAAAATTATTGCATATCCAAAATCAATATGAACCGTTATCCCTTTCGTTTAAATTTTTGTTACAATAAAAAATATATGTTGGGCAAAAAAACTGAATACAAATAACCGAATTAAATCTAATTCAAAAAGTAGTACAAATTTTTAACTAAAATTGGTTAGATATCCAAACGGATTCAAAATTTTGGTATCCAGAGAACCAAAACTGAATAGAAATATCTCGGGTATTCGAGTGTACTCCAACCAGATTTATATACTTAAATATATTAATTATTTTTAAATTTAACATTTACGAATATACAAATTTCATGAGAGTTTTTAAAATTTTCCAAAATACTTAGAAATATATAAAATAGTTAAATGTACATTTTTAAAATAGCTAAACGATGCTCCAAATACGGAAAAATATTTCTTGATTTTTTGTCCAAATATTTAAGATATATATAAAATATATATCTTAAATACTTAGAAATATATAAAATAGTTAAATGTACATTTTAAAATAGCTAAACGATAGTCCAAATACGAAAAAATATTTATTGATTTTTTTTCAAACACTTAGCTAAATGTACATTTTTAAAATAGTTAAACGATACTCTAAATACTCCAATTTTATGTTAAGTTTAAGTATTTTGACATTAATTTTTTCAAATTTATATGTTATATATTAATTTTACTTTTAGATTTTCAAAAATTTAATGTATATATAAATTTTAATCTTTTAAAAAAAAAATTAAATGGGTTATCCGAACCTGCAAAGATTCGAACCAAACCGCAAAGATATAAACCAAACATAATCTAACCGAACCAAATTGTATCCAAATGTCCATTCCTAATCAAATGTAAAAATATTTATTGCTAGCAAAATATGTATTTAAATACAATACTATATTTTTAAAAAGCTCACATTGTGCATGGCGCGGATTATCGTCTAGTTATTTATTATATTGAATAGTACTCCCTCCGTTTCAGAATATATATCATTCTATGCTTATTTTTTTTTGTCACAAGTTAAGTGTCGTTTCAAAGTTTCGAGACAAAATTGATTAGTTTTATATAATATTCTATTTTTCTATTGGTAGAAAAGTGGTTAGGTGTATAGGTAATTGTGTTTTAGCTTGGAAATATGTAAAATTAAATACTTTTTTAATATGTGTGGAAAAACCTAGAATGACAAATAAAGTGAAACGGAGGGAGTATATCATATTATCTCAGTTTAGCGAAAGTTATTACAAGACACAGTTAGCAGCTGTGGTATTAATCTCCCCGTTTTATTAGCTTTTTTTTCATTAAAAAATCGATTTGAAAAATTTATATATTTTTGCAAATGCCGACCCACTCCAGTTCTTTTTTTTTTTTAAGTAAAAAAACCAATCCAGTTTTCTCTCTAGTCTATCTACCTGTCTGAATCAATATTTTTTTATATATTCTCAGATTTGTTTGTTGTTGATTTTCCTATATAAACTGGACGTGACATATTTCGCTTGAACCAATCAAACCAAAGAAAGCAAAACAGAACAAAATGGCAAGTTCTGAATCTCTCTTGCCGGTCAGTTCTCAACAAGATCCATTATCTGATTCACGATGCGACTCAATCCCGGAGAGCCGGAGGAGAAGACCTATCAAAGTTCATCTCGCCATTTATTCTGGTTTTCTGTTGATCGCTTTATACGTTACTCTCATCATTACACACGGCGGATCCGCACCCAAAAATGATGTCAATGAAGACACGACGGTGGAGTCACGTGCTCGTTTGGCCGGCGTGTCGGAAAAGAGCAACGTACATATTTCGAAACTTTCCAATGATCTGAGAGGAGAAGCATTTGCGTGGAACAATACTGTGTTGTCGTGGCAACGAACTGCGTTTCATTTCCAACCTGAGAAAAATTGGATGAACGGTATTAACACTATTTATCAATTATATGAGAAGATAATGATTTTGTTTTATATCTTTATATCTAAAATAGTTATAAAAAGTGTTTCCCCTTTTTCCAAACAACATAAAAAAGAATGTTCACTTTTCCAAGTTTTCTGGATTTTGAATTTCATAACGATTTATATATTTAGACCATAGGTTAATAGAAACTATTTAAGTGATCTAGCTGGTATCATATATGTGCAGTTTCAAATTTGGAGAATTTCCAATCTGGAATCATACAATTTCATTAAGTTTTAATAATGTACAAGATTTTATTATTTTCACGTCTAATTTATTGTGTTTTTTGTTTTTTCTCTCTCTCTTTCAATTCGATGGTTGGCTTCGCCTTCTGCAGATCCTAATGGTAAGCTCTAGATCCTACTTTGAAGTCTTTTTGTGCTTTTTAGAAGTGTACATTTTTTCCTTTGACCTGGTTTTTATTTATTTATAGAAAATGTATAATAAATTAAATGATTGGCTTTAAACTGGTGGATACATTTAAAACCCAAAAACATTATTGGTAGATATATATGACAACATGGCACGTTTGCGGGCCACAATAGATGTCACTAGAACAAAAAGAAACACAAATTGTAAAACATAAATGGAAATATTATGAGAGACAATTATTAATTTACACCTAAAAAGGTCTATAAGTACAAAGACAAAATCTGAACAGAAAGTCATGGAAGCCAATAATGTCCCTTTTGTTTTGTTTTGTTTTGTTTTGTATACACCACGTGGGTCATGTGCAAGTTGAACAAATCATTGCTTGCCCATTAGTGTGTATTGAGAGCCTTTTTGTGATCTGATTAAACTCGTTCTACCAACCCAATTGTATCTGAAGCGTCGTACTTTCTTAGTGGTAGTAAAACGTGATTTTCGATTGTATATCTTAATGAATGAAAAGTTTTGATCTTGTCTTACATGGACTAGATATAGCTAGCTAAGGCTTTTTTGGCCATACATTATGATAAATCTGACCTGCTCTGGTTTACATCATTAACTATTACAAAACTCTGGTTTTGACGCCAACAAATGTACGTTTAAACCTTGTCCAGGTCCATTGTATTATAAGGGGTGGTATCATTTCTTCTATCAATACAACCCAAATGCAGCCGTGTGGGGTGACATCGTTTGGGGTCACGCCGTATCAAAGGATCTTATCAACTGGCTTCACCTCCCATTAGCCATGGTTCCTGACCAATGGTACGATGCTAACGGCGTTTGGACCGGTTCAGCTACTTTCCTTGATGATGGTTCTATTGTCATGCTCTATACTGGTTCCACCGACAAATTCGTGCAGGTAATGATTTTTAAAATCCATTTATTTCTTAAATAACCACTCTATTAATGCTTTTGAATAGTTATTTCAAAATTGAAATATTGATTCTAATTCTTGTGTTTGGTAGCACTAAAATATATTTTCAATATAAATTTTTGGAGCAACTAGCGATTATGTTGTTATTTACCATGCTTTTAGGTTCAAAACCTTGCCTATCCTGAAGACCCTGAAGATCCACTTTTGGTGAAATGGACCAAGTTCTCCGGCAACCCGGTTCTTGTACCACCTCCAGGTATCGGTGCTAAGGACTTCCGTGACCCAACAACTGCATGGAAGACATCAGACGGGAAATGGCGGATCACTATTGGCTCCAAAATCAACAGAACCGGAATATCTATCATTTACGACACAACAGATTTCAAGACCTACGAGAAACATGATACCTTGTTGCACCAAGTCCCGAACACAGGAATGTGGGAGTGCGTCGACTTTTATCCCGTGTCGAAGACTAAAAACAAGGGTCTTGACACTTCAGTCAATGGACCGGATGTTAAGCATATCGTTAAGGCTAGCATGGACGATACTAGAATTGACCATTATGCCATTGGAACATACGATGAGTCTAGTGCGACATGGGTCCCCGATAATCCTTCAATCGATGTCGGGATTAGTACCGGTTTGAGATACGATTACGGTAAATTTTATGCATCCAAGACGTTTTATGATCAACATAAGGGGCGAAGAATCTTGTGGAGTTGGATCGGTGAATCTGATAGCGAAGCAGCTGATGTACAGAAGGGTTGGTCTTCTGTTCAGGTAGTCTCTTAACCTAACGTGGCATGAAAGTTAGGTTTTTTTTCTATATTAGTTACTTGCTGCCTAAGTTAGGTTTTACTTTTTTTTTGCTTATATTAGTTACTTGCGGCCTAGGTTAGGTTTTAATTTTGTTTCTCATGATCAGGGCATCCCTAGAACTGTTGTCTTGGACACAAAGACAGGGAAGAACTTAGTCCAATGGCCAGTTAAGGAGATTGAGTCTCTGAGATTAAGAAGCAAGAAGTTCCACATGAAGGTTGAACCAGGTACGGTGGCTCCTGTAGATGTAGGTCCCGCCGATCAGCTAGACATAGAGGCTGTGTTCAAGATCAAGAAGGACGATCTCGACGTGGTCTTTGGAGATGACTCCGTGGAGGACGACAAGGAGTTCAGCTGCGAGACCAGCGGTGGAGCCACCGTACGTGGGGCATTAGGACCTTTCGGATTCTCGGTTCTTGCTGACGAAAGCTTGTCGGAACAAACTCAGGTTTACTTCTACGTGACCAAGGGAAAAGATTCTAAGCTCAAATCTTTCTTCTGCACTGACACCTCAAGGTAAGTAGTTCTTTAACAAATTCATCAATCAATTGTTGCATTTAAATTTATATCAATTAAAATCTATTTTAACTAATAGGTCGACAATGGCAAACGATGTTGTGAAACCGGTCTATGGAAGTTTCGTACCGGTTCTAAAAGGAGAGAAATTGACCATGAGAATCTTGGTAATAGATTCTATCTATAAATCAGTAAATAATTCATTAGTAACATACAATATTCTCATTAATTTTTTTTTAATGTAATTAAATTTTATTTTGCTTAGGTTGATCATTCGATAATAGAGGCGTTTGGACAAGGTGGAAGAACATGTATTACCTCAAGGGTTTATCCAACAAAGTCTATCTATGGAGCGACAAAGCTATTCTTGTTCAACAATGCTATTGATGCGACTATTACTGCGTCGTTTAAGGTGTGGCATATGAACAGTGCTTTTATTCGTCCTTTCTCTGCGGATGATTTGGGTGTTCCTTCTAGCACCTGATGATTGATAATTATCTACAAATAAGAAGGGGGCTATTATCCTCTTTGAGTCATTTGAATTGTTGTTATATAATGGGTCTGCTTTTGATCTGTCATATGTGTGATCAGTATTGATTCATTATGTGAGTGGGGAGAAGAAAAAATAAAATTATTTTCTAATTTTTGTAAAGGAAGTTGGAGTTCGTTTAGTTACGATTGCTCCAATTCTGGAATGTGAAAACCCATTTTTCCAAGATATATGAAGAAATCCACTGAAGGAAAATTCTATACTAAATAAAATACACTAATTTGAAGGCCTATTAGAGTGTCCATCCCAACAAAAATAATCAATCTATAAGGGTATATAGTACTGCCATGTCATCTAATCTTGTTTATCTAAGAGATTGTCTAACTAAGAAACACACCTGAAAAATTAATGTGATTCTATTTTAATAAATTAGATAAATTAGAAACCAAACAAATGAATAGCTAAAAACATTCCTAATATTTAAATAAAAAACATCTTACATTACTAAAAATATTTGGCATGCTTTTAAAAATAAATATATTTGTCTAAGAGTATATCATTCTTAATTCTATATTTGCTTCCAAATGCTATTATAAAATACATTTTTCTCCATTTATACTTCTTACTTTAAAAGAGAATTTCTTATATATCTTTTTTTTTTGACATCGAAAGGCTGATCTATTACTTAAGCTTGAGGTAGTCTGGGAATCCAGACCGGAATAGAACAACCAACATACATAAGATGGTTGGGTTTGGACTTTTCTCTTGAACTTTAGAGGTTTCCTTGAATCTATATCAATTAGCAATCGGCCTTCCAGTAGATCCACGGTATCCGCATGACCAAGTCGACCTCCTATGTTCCTTAAATTCCTATCCGTCCATAGATGCAAAGGTATCCCGATAAACGTCACCCAAAATGGGATGATCCAAGGATAATCATCATGGACGACAAGCTCCCATCGTACAAGGACGGACATACAAAAGTTGTAGTGGAACGGTCCTTGACTAAGCACTGAATTTAGGTCTTGTTCCGATGAAAACTTTTAACAAAAATAATTTTCCGTTTCTCAAATCATTGGCAGTGATCTTATCTTGAACCCCCCCCCCCACTGAACTGGCATAGTCTGTTTAAATAAATATATTTACTTTTAAATGAAAAGATAACAAAAGATATTATGATTAAAATATTTTAAAGATTCTATATATTATTAGCCTTTAAAAAAATATTTAATAACATTTCTAAGTGATAGTTCAAATTAAAAAACCACCCATGAAAGAAGTCATGACTTCTATTTTAATAGATAAGATGTTTTAGAGTTATTACACATATTAAGAAAACATGTATATAAATGCATTATTTTCTGTGATTAACTATTTTCAATAAATTTAGACAATCAAAATTCAATTAACACAATTAATATTTTTGAATTTCACAATTTATCATTATTATATGCATTGAAAAAGTAAAATATATATCTTTAAGAAATATATTTCTAAAACATGGATCATTTTGAAAGAGGGGGAGTATTATCTAACTTTATAATAATATTTTTGTGAGTAATAATATTAATACTATAGAATATATAAATTTTTAATTTGTAACAAAATGTTTAAAAAATTATTACGTAAAATACTAATTTATGTATTTTTTGTTTTACTTCTAAATTTGAAATATATGCAGAAATTAAATTAAGTTGGAATTACACAATAAAGAAGCAAATCTTTTGTATATTGTTAAAAGTATTTTACATAATTGCTAATTTTTATAAATGGACTAAAAGTTTAATTGTATTTTATGATAATTAAAATTTTAAATTATTTTCCAAAATATATTTTAAATTATTCTAAAATATTTTTAAAATATTTGTTAATATTTTCGTAAAAATCATTTATTTTATTTCAAATAAAATTAAAGACATGAAAAATATTATTGATTATTTTATGTAAAATTTAATAAACCCTCTAAGGATGATCTAAATTAAAAAAAAAATCACATATGAAAGAAGTCCTGACTTCTATGTTAATACTAATTACATGATTTTTCTTTATTTCTCAATTTGAAATATATGTTAAAATAAAATTAGGTTGAAATTACACAATAGAGAAGCAAATTTTTGGGATGCTGTTAAAAGTATTTTACAGAATTTCTAATTTATGATTATAAATCAAAAATGAATTAAAAATAATTATACTTCATGATTATTAAAAATTTATTTAATTTTTGAAGATACATTTTAAAAAGAATCTAAAAGATATTACAATATTTTGTCAGAAATTTTGATATAAAAAAATTGATTTGTATTTCAGTTAAAAATTAAAGATATGAAAAGATATTATAGTTATTTTATGTATAATTTGATAAATATTCTAAGGATAGTCCAAATTAAAAAATCACACATGAAAGAAGTCATGATTTCTATTTTAATATATACTAGAGATTGACCCGCACGTCCGTGTGAATATTTATTTTCACTTTTCTATATAAAAATTTTATTTAAAATTTTATTAGTTATATTTTAAATATTTATAATATTCTAAAATTTTTATAAACATCATGGTGAAATAGTTTACATGTTGGAAACAAAACCCGTGTGCCATATTAAACATTCGACAAACATTGAACCATTGATATGTTTGAGTGATGTCTCTTTTAACACGAAATTGTTTTCCAGAAATATAATAATTTAAATATTTTGATTATATATAGGTCATCTGGTGAGATTTAGATACATCAGAAAAGAAATATTTCATTATAAAACATTAAATATTATTCTATAAGTAATTTTATGATATTTCAAATTTTATATAGATAAATTTATTGTTAAAAATAATTAATACTAAAATGAATATAGTTGAAATATATATATATATATATATATATATATATATATATATATATATATATATATATGTAAATATATATATATTAGGAAACATTTAGATATATTAAAATGAGTATTCAGTTATACAAAAATTCATATTATTCTACAAGTAATTCAAAAATAGTTAAACCTTAGCACAGATAGATTTTATTGTTTAAAATAATTAATGGTAATGATTAAACATATATTTTTCAAATTTTAAAATACATATATTTTAAGCCTTACAAGATAAATGTGTGGAATTTATATGATATTTGAGAAATATTATATTATATTATTAGAACATTTTAAACTTAAATTTTTTTCTAAAATTTAGCTAAATCATTTTAGGAAATATATTGCTTACAAAATTTAGGTAAATTTGATTTAGGAAACGATTTAATAAAATAGGAAAAATATAAAGATTACTTAAATATACATATATTTAATTCTTAGTGGCATTAGATTGTAAATATTCTGCAAGTTTAAGGGCTAGTTTATTTTTGTATTTCTAGTTTAATAGATTAGATGATGAGAAACTCGAAAGCAAAACAAAATAATTCCTTTTTGTTTGAGAGCAAATATACTTCTAACTTTTTTTATTCTTTCAGTAATACAACAATTAATTTTTTATTTTTTGTCCTTAGGTAGATTACATTCCATTTTACTGTGACATTAAACAAAGGGGACATTTTACCACCCAGAGCCAAGGCTAAAGACACAATGATTATATAACGTTTTCTAAAACAAATTAATACTACAATCAATAAAAGGTCCCAAATTTATTACTGTTTTATCTTGATCCGAATTAAACAACAGAATTCTGCCTTGGTCATGGTAACGCCAAATCTGTGGCATCATTGATCACAGCGCAAGAAGATGCTCCCAACTGCAGCAACACGGCATAGCACTCTCTCAAGGACCCACACCTAACCCGTCACAGTGGCAAGCTAATCTTGCTGCTTCATTTCCTTACAACTCGGCTCCTTGGTTGCTTGATAGTGGAGCTACACATCACTTGACCTCAGACTTGAACAGATTAGCATTGCATCAACCATATCAAGGTGGTGATGAAGTCGCCATTGTAGATGGTTCAGGGTTACAACACACATATCGGTTCAACTTCTATCCCTACTCCATCAAAAGATTTGATTCTTAAAGATATTCTTCATGTATCTGCTGTTGATAAGAATTTGATATATGTTTATCGGCTCTGCAATGTTAATCAAGTGTCTGTGGAATTCTTTCCTACCTCTTTTCAGGTGAAGAATCTCAGCACGGGGGTCCGGTTGCTTCAACGCCGAATGAAGGGTGAATTATATGAGTGGCCTATCTGCAAAAAGCTCTCCTTCTGCCCACGCTATCTATCCAGACACAAAGGCCTCCCTTACCCAATGGCATCATCGCCTAAGACCCTCATCTTCTGCTATTCTTAAAACCATTGTTTCTAAGTTTTCTTTGCCATGTCTTTCAAATTTTGTTTCAATTTCTCCTTGCAATGACTGTTTTGTCAATAAAAATTCATAAAATTTCTTTTTAAACGAGTTCAACCATCTCAACAAAACCCCTCCAATATATATTCTCAGATGTTTGGCAATCTCCTTTTTTTATCATCCGAAAACTTCAAATACTACATTTACTTTGTTGACCACTATACAAGGTATACGTGGCTCTATCCAATCACTGCCAACTCATAAGTTAAAGATATTTGTCTTCTCTTTAAACCTTTAGTTGAAACTAGATTTCAAACCAAAATTCAAAACCTTTACACCGACAATGAGTGCGAGTATCTAGCTCTAAGACCTTACCTATCAAGCCATGGTATCTGTCACTTAACCACACCTCCCCACACTCTTGAGCATAACGGCCTCTCGGAAAGGAAACTTCGACACATTCGCGAAACTGGCCTCTCTCTCCTATCCAAGGCGCAAATTCCTCTCACCCTATGGCCTTGTGTCTTTGCTACTGGTGTATTTCTGATAAACCGCATGCTCACCCAACTCCTAACCAACCATTCACCCTACCAAAAACTCTTCCATCAACCTCCAAACTACTCTAAACTTCGCACCTTTGGTTGTCTTGCTTCCATGGTTGTGTTCATATGCTCCAAATAAGTTAGAAAAACGTTCCCTACCCTGTGGCTTTATTGGCTATTCCCTAATCCAAAGTGCATATCATTGCTTGGACCAACTACTGGCTGTATCTATACCACCAGATATGTCCATTTCAATAAAACTGAACTCCCTTATTCGTCTCTCACTAAACCAAACATCAATACCCAGCCAGCTCACCAAGATCAAACAAACCAATCTCCACCCTTCACCACAATACCAGTATCTATACCACCCGTCGCCGCAGTCACAGTCATCAGCTTCATCATCATCTTCAATGCCTCATGATGACAACGATATGCCTGCAACTTTGTCTGCAACTCAGTCACCAGCTGCAGCTCCGGAACCTTAACAACTTACTGCAGCTCCGCAACGTCATCCAATAACATCACTAAACCTGCAACAAAATACAACAATGCGGCTCAGGTTCAATGTGATCCTCATTGGATTCCAACTACGTGGCAACAATTCATTTCCATAATTGAGAATCATATGTAGGACTTGGTTGCTGCAAGTAAGAGAATGAACGTCGTTAGCTATCGCTGGGTGTTGGGTGTTCACTATCAAATATAATCCGGATGGTACCATACACAACTACAAGGCGCGTATTGTTGCGAAAGGCTATCATCAACAACCTGGTGTTGACTACACAGACACTTTCAGTCTCGTTATCAAGTCCATAAAAATTTGGATCATCCTCGGTTTAGCCATCAATCTTGGCTGGGCGGTTCGTCAAATCGACGTCAACACAGCCTTCTTGCAAGGGCGCCTTAATGAAGAAGTCTTCATGGTACAACCCTTAGGGTATCACGATCCAAGCAAGCCATCACATGTTTGTCGTCTTCGGAAAGCGCTATATGGCCTCAAACAAGCTCCAAGAGCTTGGTACTCTGAACAAAATACATATCTCACGATGATCGGTTTCAGGAACTCCTTGTCTGATACATCTCTGTTTATCCTCAAACACAACGGTGACTACGTCTATTTCCTTGTGTACGTGGACGATATCCTGATTACTGGTAGTTCTCCTACCCCGATACAACAAGTCATTGATGCCGCCTCTTGTAAGTTCTCCATCAAAGAGATGGGTTCTCTTGATTACTTCCCTGACATAAAAGCAATCAGGACACCACGTGGGTTACATTTAATGTAAAGAAATTATATCACCGATCTCATCACCAAAGTTAACATGCTCAATGCAAAAACTGTCGCTACACTGTTGCCATCATCACTGAAACTCATTGTCAACTATGGTACCTACCGACGTCTTGTAGGTAGCTTGCAGTATCTCGCTTTAACGTGTCCAGACATCTCTTATGCTGTCAACAAGCTCTCACAGTTTATGCATACGCCTACAACTGATCACTTGCAAGCTGTGAAACGGGTTCTTCGCTATCTCTCGGAGACGTTAAGCTACAAAATCTTTCTGCAAAAACAGAGTAAACCGGTTCTTCATGCTTTCTCGGGCGCTGATTGGACAGGTGACCCAGATGATTATGTCTCGACAAATGCATACATCATCTATTTTGGTAGCCAGTCTATCTCATGGACTTCAAAGAAAACAGAAAGGAGTCGCAAGATCTTCGACAGAACTGAGTATCGATCAGTCGCCAATAGTGCTGCAGAACTGCGATGGGTAACCTCTCTTCTTCACGAGCTTGATGTCCAAACACAAACGACTCCAACAATATACTGTGAAAACATCGGTGCAACATACTTGTGTGCCAATCCAGTCTTCCATTCCCGTATGAAACATGTTTCCCTTGACTATCACTTCGTACGAGCCGATACACAACACGTTGGTCTCCGTACTGCTCATGTCTCAACTCACGATCTACTAGCAGACAGACTCACGAACCTCTCCCATGGAATCACTTTCATGACCTGCACATCAAGATTGGTGCTCGTCATCTCCCACTATCTTGAGGGAGTGTGTTAGAGTAAATAAAAGATCCTATGAGGATTATATTGTATATACAGTAGAATAATTTTACCCTACTTTGTACGTATGTATAAATACCTTTCATATGATCAATAAACATTATTGAGCCTCCAATCCTTTAGAATATAACAATTTTCTTAAGACATAGAAATTGCAGAGAACTCCAGTAGATTGTTTTCAGCTCTGATAGATCAACTAAACGTAGAGTCCTTAGTGTCTGGAAAGGAACAATCTCTGATGATTCTTCACCAATAAGAGATTTCTCTTTGCTTATTATGTCTTCTACTTCTTTCACACCGCAGACAAAGAGCACTGTAAGGTTTGAAGCGAACATCATCCACGTTAATTAATCTTTTTACGCCTTCACAATGTTGCAGAGTAACACGAGAAAGGTTAGTGAAACATGCACTTTTTGGAACCGTCTTGCTTTTGATGCACGCAACATCCATTTTTATCTCAGAAATACACATCCGTCGGAAATGCACATCCTAAAAGTGATATATTAGAGGATTCTAACTGACAACTCTTGTCCTAAGGAATTTTTCACAACTTCATGGCCTTCTAATTATGCATATAGAGAGAAATCTTGAGAAACTTAGTGATGCTCATTGTTCCTCATGCCGACTAGCCAAATACGTATCTCTTAGATGCATTCCTCTGTTCCTGAGTACCTGCACTGAGTACCCAAACCAGTTTTACAACTCAAATTGTGCGAGAAAGAGACCAGTAAGAAACACAAACGACTGTTTATGTGTGTTCTGTTCATCTACAGTTACACTTTTATTGGTTTAGAGATAAGCCAAGTAATACTTATGCTTCAGAACTAGAAAATCTTTGTAGTTAAGTGACCATTAATTACCAAAAGATGTGACTAATAAATAAGCAAGATGCGACCAGGAATCAAAGCTTATCAGCGCCATACATTGGCAAAACCCTTCATTAACATATTCTCTAAATGGGGGTTTAGCAACATTTTTAAACCCGACCCGGACACTGAACCGGACGATTTACCGGGTCATTGGGTCACTAGATAGACTGCAGTGAACCGCATATTAATAAATGAACCTTTATTATATAATAATATATTAGCTATAAAAATAAAATATAGAAACTAAAGTTATATATTTTTTAAATGTTTGTAAAACATAAAATGTATAAATTTACAAAATATCAAAAACTAGTTTAGACTATTTAAAATTTTTATAACAAGTTAAAAGTAATGACATCTAAAAAAAAATCAAGATATAAAATTCATAAATATTTTAATATCTAATGAGAATAATAAATTAAACTTCAAATCCAAAATGAACCAAAAGTAAAACATCATTGTAATAAACTATCAATAACAAAAATAAACTAATACCAAATCACATCAACTAATTTTGGTTTTCTCTACCACCCTTCAATTCATTTTCTTCAGGTGGTATAGTGAAATTTTCATCAAAATCTAAAAATCACAGATAAAGTAGTGTAGTAGATATTATGTATGATAAAAAGTCAGAAAGTTTCATCTAAATTTAAAGAAAAATACGGTAATGTCAATAACTAAAACGTGAAAACCTAACTTTTAAATTAGAAATTTAGAATATAAAACAGAATAAAAACATAATTTCAAAACTAAAAAAAAAATTTATTTATTGGTTCAACCAGTGGTCCAACTGGCATCGGATTTAGGTTTTAGTGGGTTTTCCGAATTTTTGCGGGTTTTTAAATTTTGTCTTTTTAACAAAACCCGAATCGGATTTATTTTGGGTCATCAGATCTACTGGTTCAAACGCGGATCCGGGTCGGGTTTCAAAACATAGAGTTGAGGGATGCGTGCCAGTGATTCCATCACCGCTGAAAAGAGATGAATTTGCTCGACCAAATCCTAACCACTGTAACATTTACAAGGGAGAAACAGCTTTCTGGCACCCCTCAGATGTTACACGCGTCAACATTTCTTTGATTAGCTCTGCTGATACAGTTATGTCACCATCTCTAAAGCATAACGTGCCATCATTCAACACAAGCCCCTCTCCTTGCATTTTCAAATACAATGCCTCCATTCACAAACTAGGCCTTCACTACACAAGCCTGATCAACATTGTATTATATGCTACAACATCAGGCTTCACTCCTTTGACGCTGAGACTACAAAACAAACCCCACGCATCTTCAGCCTTAACAGCCTTGCATATCCCATGGATAATGGTATGTAGTATATGTAACAATATCTAAATCCATTTCACTTTTTGCAAATCTTCAAATATCACCAACGCTTTCGCTAGCTCCTCGTTGTCACAAAGCCCACCTAACAAAATGTTAACTAACCCTCTTTCAGACATCTCCCGAAACAGTTTCATCCCATCTTCTACTCATCACATCTGGAAAACAACCTATGCTTACCATGAAACCAAACATCTCGCTAGCCTCATCTATACGATCTTGCATACAAAGCCCATTGATCAACGAACTGTAAGTAACAATATCAGATTCTATAGACATCTTTTATCATCTCCTCGTACAGCTCCTTAGCCTCCAAAACCTTCCCGTTCTTCACAAATGCATCAACCAACGGACTATAAATATTGAAAACTTTGCGTCAAAGTAAAATATTTTTAATAGAATTTATTGCTACAACTGGAACACAATCTATGACTGAAAACTACAGTTCGATGTGGAAATGTGTGCATTTTTATTCAGAACCTGTTTGGATCCTTTAAAGACTAAAATATGAAACATTGAAATGATATTATTCATAGAGTAATATGGCATGTAAATTATCATTTTAACAAAGTTATATATTTCAAAGAAAGTTTTGGGCGTTAACCTTCCGATTAAAATTATCAATTTAGATTAATGCCTATTTCTTTAATCTGTATCTGATTTGGACTTTCTTTGGTCCAAGAGATGATATAATCTGTTGACCTTCCGATTAAAATTAATCCGTTAACCTTCCGATTAAAATTATCAAATATATACGGATAAAACTTTGAACCGACACTAATTAATACAACAATACTAAAATATATTGACTAAATATATTTGGCAGGATATGTGGCATGTGGGTGGGTATACAGAGGCTACTTAACAATAAGTATTACATATATAGAGTTGAAATTCTTAATCATGATTCGCGGGATCCTACAAAGTAAACACATGTGGTGAAACATGTAAAATATGGATATATATTAAATATTTTAAATACATTATTATATTTTTTATACTAAAAATAATACTGTAACGCCTTAACCGATCCACGTCCACTCATTCAATCCGTAAGTTCTATTTCGTGTGATAGGCGGTGTACTAATTTTTCAAAACTCGAAAATCATATTTATTGACCTTACAATCATCACATGACATTTTTTTCATGTTTAATCTCATTCACACGATATGTAACCAATCTTTCCACTACTTCAACGTAACACGCTTAATTTTAGTGTTTTAAAGAGACTTGTACCTGAAAAATTATTGCACTTTGATACTAAAAATAGCCAAATAAATTCTATGAAATATTTCCATATACTAAAAACCGAGATGTCACAAATACATTATTATCTAGGGCTGGGCATTCGGGGTCCCAATCGGGTTTCAGTTCGGGTTCATTCGGGTTTCGAGTTTTCGGGTTCATGAATTTCAGCCCCATTCGGATATTATAAAAATTCGGGTCGGATTCGGTTCGGGTTTAATCGGGTTCGGTTCGGATTTAGTAACATGTCCAAATTCCAGTTGAACCCGAAATAGTTTCGGTTTCGGATACTTATTGGGTTATCGATTCTAAAAATACTAATTTATACTCAATTAAATTCAATATATTTTCAATCTTTTATTAAATTGTGTATTTAGTTTCTACAAACCGTATTGTTCTGCTTCTAAATAATATTATGAAACTCATCTATCAAGAATATAAGATTTGTCATTGAACTATATGTGACAACACTAAACATATCAAGATTAATGATAAACCAAAGTCTTGTATGAACGAAAAATCATACATAATGAAACATAAAAAGTTAAAGTTAACAACTAACAATTATATAAACGTAAGAAGTAATATTGAAATTTTTTAAAATAACATTATTTAAACTTCAAAATAAATCTATTTGTAACTTAACTTCAAATGTAGTGTCAATCATAAACATTAGTAACAGCCAAAGAACACTATATATTAGACTAAATATTTGAGTTAATTATTCATATCATAACTAATTATTATAGGTACTCAATAATATATTAATGTATTTTGGAAACATATTAAAAATTTAGATTGAGTATGATATAAGTTTTTTTGGAATTTTAGAGTTTCGGGTTTTTTTCGGATATCCATTTAAGTTCGGGTTCGGTTCGGATAAAACCCATAACCCGAAATACCATAAAACAAGATCCATTCGGTATTTATGTCGGGTTCGGATTCCTTTTTATCGGGTCGGTTCGGTTCGGATTTTCGGATTTCGGTTTTTTTGCCCAGCCCTATTATTATCTTTCAAATGTAACGTGGGTGTAGATCAAATATATTTAACGTTGCAGGTTAGCAATAATAAAAAAAAGATAACTTTCTTTTAATTATTTAGTTATAAATTAAATAAATACTTTAAAATAAATACTTTATAATAAATATTTCAATAAATAGTATTTATTTTTAGTTCAAAATTTCATATTTATTTTAGGTATAGCATAGAACTACTAAGAGGGGAGAAACTGATTGACGCAGTTGATCCAAAGTCAGAAATTTGAGTTTCAACTTTTATTAATAAAAAAATTAAGAAAATATAAATAAATCATTTTAATATATTTATTATTTGCAGTTTTTCATGGATAACTTGTAAATTTAAGTAGAATGAATGTATGTATTGTAGATGATATTTATATATGAGTATATTAGTCTTTATGTAATCCCTAGAGTAGTCTTGTAACTAGTATAAATACTATACTACTGTATTCTAATAATTCATTTGGTTTACAATTTCTATATGGTATCAGAGCAAGATACCTAGAGATAAAAAAAATAATTCTCAGCCAGAAAATATAAAAAAATAATTCTCAGCCGGAAAATGTAAAAAAAAAAAAAAACCTTCTTCTCTTACGAACCATGGCTTCTCCTGCATCACAAAGTGAGACCATCAATGTTACAGAAACACAAGCCATTCTCAACATCAATATGACGAATGTCACTAAGCTTACGGCATCCAACTTCTTGATGTGGAGCCGCCAAGTCCATGCTTTGCTCAATGGATACGACCTCAGTGGTCACATAGATGGCTCCAGTGTCATCCCACCTCCAACAAACACAGTTGACGGCGTCACCACACCAAACCCGGCGTATACGATCTGGAAGAGGCAAGACAGGTTGATATACAGTGCCTTACTTGGTGCTATTTCCATCACAATCCACCAGATCTGGGAACTCTCTCCACGACTTACACCAAACCTAGCCAAGCCCACGTGAAGCAGATCCAGCAGCAACTCAAGACATGGACGAAAGGCATTATGACCATTGATGCACATGTTCAAGGTTTTATCACCCGCTTTGATCAATTGGCCTTGTTCGGGAAACCAATTGAGATTGAAGACCAGCTTGAGTATGTCTTGGAGGGTTTACCTGACGAGTATAAGCAGGTTCTTGATCAAATCGAAGGCTGGGATACAGCTCCTTCGATCTCTGAAGTTCAAGAAAAACTTCTCAACTATGAAGTTAAGCTTCAAAATAAGAATGTCACCACTGCTGAAACACCAATCAAAGCGAATGTAGCAAACTTTCGAGGCTCCAACCAAAGAAAAAACTCTCGTAACACCAACCACCAGGGCCAGAATCGTTACAACAACAATCACAATCAACAACAAACTTGGCAGCAACAACAGTTCTCGGCTCCGGGTGGTCAACCTCCTCATGGTTATCAAGGGCGCTGTCATTTTTGTGGTGTCCAAGGACATAATGCTCGTTGGTGCCCTCAACTACAGAACGTGGCCTCCTCTACTCAGAAGTCGCGTCAGCTCTCTCAGAACCCAAGCTCGTGGAATCCTCGAGCCAATGTGGCGATCGCTCAGCCATACAATCCCAACAATTGGGTCCTCGACACTGTGCGACACACCACCTCACTACTGATCTCGCCAATCTGTCCATTCATCAGCAGTATACTGGTGGAGAGGAAGTGACAATACCTGACGGCTCTAAGCTTCCCATCTCGCATACTGGTTCCACATCCCTAAACACCTCTTCTCGTTCCTTTCATTTGAATGATATTCTTTATGTTCCCAACCTTCACAAAAACCTTATTTCTGTGTATCGTTTGTGTAATACTAATAATGTTTCTGTTGAATTCTTTCCTGCTCATTTTCAGGTGAAAGATCTCAGCACGGGGTTCCTATTGCTCCAAGGCAAAACTAACGATGAGTTGTACGAGTGGCCAATGACTTCCCAGAACATCATATCTCTCTTCGCTGCATCAACTTCGAAGGCAAACCAGTCTATATGGCACTCTCGCTTGGGGCATCCATCTTTTTCTGTTTTTCAAATGGTTGCTTCTAAATTAGACCCTCCTTGTTCACATTTCCTTATTAATAAAAGTCATAAACTACCGTTTCACACAAACACCATTACCACCACAGACCCTCTCCAGTACATTTACACTGATGTATGGACATCTCCCATCCTTTCCCTTGACAAATACAAATATTACCTCATCTTTGTGGATCATTACACTCGATACACATGGTTTTATCCCTTAACTCATAAGTCCCAAGTTCAAGATGTGTTTATCAAGTCTAAATCTGTTGTCGAGACACACTTTTTCAGCCGTATTGAAAACTTATACTCTGACAATGGCGGTGAGTTCATTGCGCTTCGATCATTCGTTGCAAGTCATGGCATTTCACACTTCACTTCACCACCCCACACACCGGAACACAACGGCGTTGCATAGCGAAAACATCGCCATATTGTTGAGATGGGTCTTACACTGATTCACGAAGCATCTCTACCCACGACGTTCTGGACATATGCATTTGCTACAACGGTGTATCTCATTAACCGCCTACCATCCCCGGTACTACAAAAGCAGTCACCTTACGCCTTGCTCTGTAAAAAAGAACCAAATTACATGAAGCTCTGTGTATTCGGCTGCGCTTGTTACCCTTGGCTACGTCTTTATGCAAAGCACAAGCTTGATGTGCGGTCCTTGCCATGCATCTTCCTCAGATATTCGCTCACACAGAGCGTGTATTTTTGTCTTCATCAACAAACCGGACGAATATATAAATATATATATATATATATATATCTCGCCATGTCCAGTTTGATGAATCCATATTCCTCTATATACAACCTCCTTCATCATCACCGACTTCTCCCGATCTCTCTTCCCCTATCCATGCGCCTCCTACCATCATCCCAATCAAGTCAGCGCCGCTCGTACACACTCAATCGTCTGCATCCCTGGGCCAGGAACCTCACCTGCAACAGTCGTCTGCTACAATGACACCCTCTGCTTCATTGCAGCCAGGTAATCATGAAATGAGTTTAGGAAATAATTCAACAGGAACATCAACGAGTAATACACAAGCAAACACAGAAGAAAACCCGCCTCAACCTAACCTTCAACCTGAACAAACCTCACCTCCTCCGCTACTAAACATATCACCACCACAAAGCTCCTCCTCCTCTGACCCCCACCAGTTCAAAAAATTCCCACCCTATGACAACTCGTATTAAAAACCAGATAACAAAATCAGTCAAAAAGCTTACCCTTGCCGCCCTTACCTCTCCCAAATACATTATTCCCAAAACCGTGGCTCAGGCCATGCGAGATAAGAAGTGGCGCCAATCAATGAGTAGTGAGTACAACGCTCAGCTTAAGAATCATACCTTTGAGCTTGTACCACCGCCTCCTGATCATCATATCATTAGTACACAGTGGGTACATACTATAAAATATTGGTCTAATGGTGATGTTCGCAGGTATAAATCCAGGTGGGTGGCCAGAAGATTCAACCAGGAATATGGCATTGATTATGGCGAAACATTTAGCCCGGTGGTCAAGTCTATCACCATTCCTCTAGTTCTCCAACTCGCGGTTACCAACTCATGGCCGATAAAGCAACTCGACGTCAACAATGCCTTCTTGCAATGCACTCTAACCGACAAAGTATATGTTACCCAGCCACAAGGTTTTGAGGATCCGGATCGTCCTCATCATGTATGTCGATTACGGAAGGCTTTGTACAGACTCAAACAAGCACCACGTGCGTCGTATCAAGAATTGAAAACCTTTTTATGTCAGATGGGGTGTCACAATTCCGCCATTGATACTTCTGTTTTCACTTACATCGACATCACCATCATCCTCTACATTCTCGTTTACGAGACGATATCATAATCACTGGAAGCAGCTCTACGCTTGTCAATGCTTGTATCAATGTCCTCGCTTCTCGCTTCTCACTAAAGGTTCCCACTGATCTTGAATACTTCTTGGGTATAGAAGTTACTCGCACCAGCCGCGGTCTTCACTTAATGCAACGCAAATATGTCATCGACCTTCTCACTAAGATGAACATGCTCAACACGACACCAGTCTCCACTCCTCTACTTGTCACACCAAAACTCACACTGACGACGGGGTATGCGCTGGATAATCCTCATGAGTACCGAATGGTGATAAGGAGCCTTCAGTATTTGGCTTTCACACGACCCGGTATCGCCTACAGTGTCAACAAATTGTCTCAGTTTATGCATAAACCAAATGATGAACCCTGGAAGTCTGCGAAACGTATACTTCGGTACTTAGATGGGACACTATCTCATGGGGTCTACATCAGTAAGTTCTCACCACACACATTTCACGCTTACTCAAACGCGGACTGGGCTGGTGACACAGAAGATTACGTATCGACAAATTCTTACATTGTCTACATGGGTTCAACGCCGATTGCTTGGTCGTCTCGCAAACAAACCGGAGTTGCCCGGTCCTCTACAGAAGCAGAGTATTGATCCGTCGCTAACACAGTAGCTGAGGTAAACTGGGTCTACTCTCTCCTTACCGAGCTTGGTAACACTCTCACTGCCACACCAACTTCTACTGCGATAATGTGGGTGCAACATACCTTAGTGCCAACCCGGTTTTCCACTCAAGGATGAAGCACCTTGCTCTTGATTTTCACTTTGTCTGCAATAATGTTCAGTCTGGTGCCTTGCGTGTTACACATGTTTCTACAAAGGATCAACTAGCTGATGCACTAACGAAACCACTGCCACGGACGAGATTAAGTGAGCTGATAAACAAGATTGGAGTGACAAAACTCCCTCCATCTTGAGGGGGTGTAGATGATATGCATATATGGGTATATTAGTCTTTATATAATCCGTAGATTAGTCTTGTAACTAGTATAAATACTGTACTACTGTATTCTAATAATTCATTCAGTTTACAATCTCTATATGTATAATGTGTTTTCTTATACAATTGAACTTTACGAATCAAAATACATTCTAGGGAAAATTGAAAATATTGACCTATTTTTGTCCTATTTTTCATTTTATTGGGCTTTCTATTTAATAAAATTATTGAAATAAATTGTTTTACAAACTAAAAAATTATGAATAAATGAACAATGCAAGAAATACCCATATCGATGTAATACTAGTTTTGGGTTCTAAAACTTATAACTAAAAATTTTAAATTTTGTTTTACATATAGCATATTTTATATTCTACGGAAAAATGTATAGTAGAAATTGAATTCCACAAATTGTTGGGCAGATTACTTTTCTTAGAATAAGTAATCTATAGATTACAAAGATTTCTAACTATTTTTTTAATACATATTGAACTATTAATCTATCATTCTAATTGTGCGAATAGTAATCGAGAAATAGCTCAATGTTCCAAGATTAGTAAAAGGTGAGTTTGATTCTCTTGTCTTATTTCTACCAGCTTCCTCAAAGGCTAAATATTTGTGTTCTTGTGTTATGGCTGAGTAGTCGGCTAGTTAGTTTAGGGTTCTAAGGTGTTGAATCCGAAATCTAAGCATAGATAAGTAATCATCCGATTGGCTTCATTCATATCCTTTCTTATGGATTGCATTGAACTGATCACTTAGTGTATGATCTAGGGTTTAATCCATTCGCTAACCGTGTAGTAGATAACTTGATATGATATGAATGAGGTTTCATCCCTAATTAGCGAGAGTAGATATTAGGGTGTTTTGCGAACCTATAGGACTTGATCTCTATTGCTTGCTATCGCATCGTGATCCAAATGAGAATTTAGGCATCAAGATCGACTTGCAAAAGGAAGAGTTCCACAAAAGTGGGCTGTTCTACCTTTTGTGATCTGAGTTCTAGACTTGTTAGAAACCGAACTTGAATAATTGTTTGGCTTGCACACATTTAAACCCGATGAAGTAACCCTAGACTAGTGCTTTAATCATCTGAAAACCAATCTATCATTTTACTGGCTTGTTACTTTTACTCTAGTTTTAAAACCACCTCATTGTTTTCGCTTGATAATGATCCTGTAAAAGTAAAGTGTATACTGGTCCTCTAAAATTGAATCTAAACATAATACAACAACACTGTTAATTTGGTAGTAGCAAATATCCGATTTTAGTGTCTCAATATGTTATATCTCTAATAAAAATTTCAATGAAAAAAGATAATTTATAGTATTAGTTTTAATATATTTATATTTATATTTATATTCTCTATATTTCAACTATTAAAGTTTGGTTTTATATGAAAACAAAAAAAAAACATGATTTTATATTGATCTATGACACTGTATTTATTAAAAAAAAACGGAAGCGTGATTCCAAAACAGAATCGTAAGCTTCCAATAAGTTTTTAAGAGAATATTTAGAACCGTTTTGGAAGCAAGATTCTGCAAACTTCCATAAGGTTCCAAAGCGTGAAGCGGACGTCGATGAAACTTCCACGCAATCTAGGTTGAAAAGGGAATAAAACTAGGGTAATTTTTTCAAATAACTCATTTTTAAGTTTTTACACAAAAACATTTATCACTCGAGAAAATGACCAAGAAGTTTCATTCGAGAGACAAGATTTTTGTGTCATTTGCTTTATAAATATATAAATAATAAATAAATAAATATAAAACTAAAAAAAGTAAAAAATATAAAATATTTTTTATATTTTCGCATAAATTTCAAAAATGATTTTGAAAACTATTTTTCAGATTTTATTTCAATTTTTAATATATTTCAATTTTTGAATATTTTAAATTATATTTCCAAAATCTTACCTATTAACTCTAAAAAAAAAGATCTAAAACTAGTTAAGTCTATGGATAAAATAATATATTTAGTGTTCAATAAAATAATTTTTTTGTCATTTTCTATTTTGAAATTTGTTTTGAAAATAAATTAAAGGAGACTACAATTTGGAATTTCTCATAAAACTAACGATAAGTTAAAAAGGATTTTAGGATTTTTATCTTTAGTTGTTTTCCTAATTTTCCATTTTAACTCGCGGTAAAGCGAGTCAAGTGAAACGGGTTTGACCCTCTTTCTTATCTTAGATTCTAGAGAGACTCATTGGGAAACGCCAAAAATACATATAACAAATACTAATTCACTATTTTTTATATAGTAAATCATCTCATGTAGAACTCGTGGAATACTAAAAGACTAGTGCTTCCATTTCGGTTTACATGTCACTGTAGAAAAAACAAATTATTTGAAAATAAATGTTGTTTCTTAGTTTCAATATAAAATTTATTAATTTTATATATTTCTTTTTATTAGTCAAAATATAATTAAATATATAGATAATTGTGCTTTTATTTTAAAAATATATAAAATTAAATATTTTTTTAATATGTGTACAAAATTATAAAATGATAATTAAAATGAAATGGACAGAGTAAATATTACTCTGTCCATTTCATTTTAATTATCATTTTATAATTTTGTACACATATTAAAAAAATATTTAATTTTATATATTTTTAAAATAAAAGCACAAAAAAAGATTGAATTATATCACTTAAATTGTATCAATTATGTAAATGATTTTATTTTAAATTAGTTATTTACAAATGACACAAAAATATATAATTTAAAATCAATTGATATATGTGATACTAATATCAATTAGTTTTACATCGCCTCAGTAAAAATGATATAATTTTCATTAATTTATTTCAGTTAAAATAACTGATGTTATTATATAAATTTACATCAGTTAAATAACTGATACAATTATTATTTTTGGTTGACATCATTTATAAAAATGATTCATCATTTACATCGGAAATAAACTGATACTAACAAAATTAGGTTACTATATATTCTTTTAGCATTGATTAAATAAAACTGATGTTATTCTATGTTAACTTGCATCATTTAAAACATTTCTTTTAATTTAAAACTAGATCTCAACCCGCGCAACCGCGCGGGTATTTGTTTTCATTTATTTTTTTATAAACATTTTGTTTTTACTTCTAAATTGGTATATATATTATATAAGGTGTATATCGAAAATGATATATTATATAAGGTGTGTATATCGAAAATGGTAATTAATTATTATATAGTATAGATTAATTATTGTTAGAAAATGATATTTTTGTCATTTTTAAAAATAAACTATATAATTTTTAAAGTTAACATCGAAAATATATAAATAATTAACTTATACTATTACAATATTAAATTATATAAGTTTAATTTAAACATATTTTATTATACTATCTATAAATTTAATAAATTTAATGGATCATCTAATTTTTATTAGCCCAATAAAAATTTCTTGTTTGCCCAATAAATGTTATTAGTAAATCTAATGAATGTTATTAATGATTAAATACATAGTGTGACCAACTCTAATAGATAGTCCATTTTATAAAAAATCACACATGAATGAAAAGTTATTACTTCTCTTTTAATATAATAGATTTAGTTTTCAAAAACAACCTAAACTTACGAGATGTGGTTACTATTTTCATGGCTTTAGTTAGTTTTTTAGCTTTAATTTTATTTTCCCCCATGTTCTTCTATAACTGTTTTATCTTAAAAGGCATATTATTTTGGGATCCTCATTCTTTCTTCTCCGTTCTTCTTGTCCATTTCTTGAACTTTTTATAACAATACATTCTGGCTATTTGATTCATAAAAATCAACAAGAATCAACCATCTTTCTTATGAGTTATGATTCTACTAGTCTTATGAATGATTTGAAAGAGAACTAGACTCTCCTAACGTGACGAAGTAAAGGTAATATATATTTTTCGTTTGGTCCTCTTCTTCTAGATCTCTTTTATTTATTTGACTATTAGAAATTTTTATATGTTTATCAGATTCATTTTTTGTTAGAGTCCAGTATCTTCATGGACGATTATGAAGACTCTCTTGCAAACTCAGGAATAGAAACTCAGGAATAGAAGTCTCCGTGAAAATCTATTGATGGTTTACTGATTTTATTCAGTTTCATCTTATCAAGGAAGGTTGAGGATCATAAACATAAACACGATTGTAATCAAGGTTTATTGTTTATGATTATTTTATTTTATTTTTTGTAAATGATTTTATTTTTATGTATTAATATAAATTGTCTCAAAATATTTCAAATTTCATTTCTGTTATGAAAATCTTAATAAATATTAACACCATTTGTGCTATAAGTATTAATTAATAAAAAAAATAATTATTTTTTTTATAAAAAATTAGGATTATTAATAAATTTATTATTAATCAAATATTTTTAAATTAATTTAAAATTCACGAAATTTACATTAACTTTAGCATCAATCATTGTAACTGATAAAAATATTCAAAATTAATTAGAACAAAATGATATTAATGTTACATCAGCTAATAGTAAATGATTTAAATAATTACAATCAATTTGTTAAATTGACACTAATACAAACATCATTTATAAAAAATGATGTAAATAGTAACATCACTTTTACCAACTGACATTTACTAATATCACTTAAAGTAATTGATGGAAATATTAACTATTTTTACATCAATTTTGAACAAACTGATACAAATTATTTGCATCACCAAAAACTAAATCATTTTTGTAAGTGATGTAAAAGTTTTTTGTATCATTTATAACTAATGCGAATATAGAAAACAAGTGATTCAAACTAACCTTTTTTTTGTAGTGAATATATATGGTAAGATAGGGATAATACTTTCAACCGAGACAATAATTAGTATAACAAATACTACAATCCATTGACTCTAATTAAGCAGGACATGTGGCACCATGTGGGTGGACGGAGACTACGTAACAATAATAAGTACTAGTATAAGTACGTACGTATATGTGAAACCGAAGAGAACACTATTCTCCTCTTCTGAAGATCTTTGAGTACTAATCCATGGCAATCTCTCACGTTCATCCTATGTTTCTTCTGATCCTATCAGTCGCCTTCTTACCTACTTTGCTGGCCCAGAGCTCCTTCTTTACCAACTGCAGTTTGCTCCTCCTAACTTTGTTCTATTCCTTGTTACGTTAATTTACAAAATAATATTAGGGCTTGAAAACTTTGATCAAAAAAAAGGGGGCTTGAAAACTTTAAACAACATTGACTCTAATGTTTATCTATCTTTGACTCTAAATCTCCAAATGGATTTTATGTGTACTTTTTGGTTATAAATGAATCTTGTTCTCTTCATTAACATTGATCACTGACTGTAGGCCCAGTGTATGGCGGAATCAGAGTTACTGGTATGAAGGAATTCATCGAGCAGGGGAGAAAAAGCTTTAACTTAACCTGCTCTACAGGTACTTGATTAATTCCTTTCATAATTTATATCCAAGTAGTCAGTCACTCTTGTTTACTTTCCAGTGTTTTTCTTGATGATGAAATATTTTGTGTGAACAGGTACAACACTCACTGAAGGAGTCATTATTGCGGTAGTTAAACGAGGCTACAATTTAGGACCAATCTTAAATGCACAACGATACCATCTCTGTGATTTGATCGCATGTCCTGTTGCACCTGGCTCTTTAGTGATTACTTTTCCCAAACTATATCCTGTTGGCATAAAAGTAAGCTTTTTTACATTTTATTTGGTAAATTTTAAAATTGCAATGCACGATTTACATAGTAGAAAGTTCTTTAATTTGGTTTTCGATGAATTTTTTCATCTCAATCACTAACAGATTCTGTTTCATACTTGTGACATATATTTGCTTTGGTCGTTCCATAATCAGTTTCCTAATAAACGTTGAGCCTATTGTCATAACATAGTTGATGGAGTCATTAGTCATAACTGTTGTTAAAATTTTGGAGTTCCCTAATTTGATTTCCATGGCTTGGTCAGATATGATAGAGCATTCCTACCGGTAGGTATATTACCACTGGTATCTAAGACATATAGGTTCATTAAAACTTAATTAATAAATAAAATTTAAATCACCAAAAATGTTAAGCCAGTCATAGAATAACAGTTATGTAGAGAGTGTGTAAAATTTTTTTTGTTGAGGTTCTAGGCAGAGGACCATTATTTACCTTCTCTCTATCTTTTGACACATTCATTTTTTTGACACTTTTAAACAGTTTAGATATCCATCTAAGAAACCTGCAACGAGGTTGCCCTTATATTTCTATTAGGAGATTCCCAGATCTTCCTATAACATCGTAATTCCCAGCTTATAATTTTCATACCAAACTAACTGTACTAGGGTAATAAAACAGTGAGATTACACCATAATGAGTTCGCACAGTAAAAATGAGTTTGAGTTCTAACAATGCGCAATTTATCTGATGTTGAACTTTCCAAAAGCTTCTTATCTAATTAAAAGCATGTTCTACCTCTGGATTTGTAATGCTAACTTAAAGAAAATATATTTTGATTAAAAACAATGCTTATTTGTTGCCTTCATTGACACTAGTTTTTCTGTTTCGTTATTATCGATCTTCCTGAAACCCCACCATTTTGTTGGTTCTCTGACGATTCGTTTGTTTTCTCTTCTTTTTACCTTTGTAGTGGCATGTCAATACAAAAATAGTCTTAAACGCAGGCCTTGGTAAGATCGTAAATGGAGTGCCAGTGCCGGCCGATGGAAGTCTGTGTGTCGACATCGATGATTATTATTTTCCATGATCACAAGGAAATATTGTGTCCCGTCTTCCCTTGCGTAATATCAGAAGCGTGATTTTTATGAGAAAATGTGTTCTCAGCATTTTCTATGTCGTTTTCTCTCTTTGGTGTGATGTACTGTTTGTTATCCAAGAAATAAAAAGTGGTTTACACATATACGTGATAATCAGTACTGTATATATACCAATGCTGAAGCAAGTAGAGAATGTGTATGCCTTACTCAAACAAACGAATAAAATGTCAATTTATATTATAATGATATAGTTTAAAGGCTCTTTAAGATGTCCATATAGGCAGATCATGGGTCCCACCTTTTTATATTAAAATATATAGTTTTTTTAAAATGGCTACAAACAAAGAATATTAGTTTAGCCAAGTGGTCTAAGGCCACATGTTTGGTTTGCAAGGGCATGGGTTCAATTCCCACTGCTCTCATGCATAGATATTTTTTAAACACACATAGTCTTAATAAGATGGTCACAAACAATGAAATACACTTTAGCCAAGTGGTATAAGGTGTATTAAGTATGCAAAATTGTGGGTTCAAACCCACGCAGCTATCATGTATTTTTTTATTTTTTTATTTAGGTTATTATCATATGGGCTTTTTGTTTATAAGGTTCTTATGTTTTTTTTTGGCTTATTGTTTTAAAGAACAAAATAGTTGTATAAACCCTAAACCTTAACAAGTTCAAACCCAAAATAGTTAAAAATGAATCCAAACGAACAATAAAAAAAAACAAAAAAACAAAAAAAAACAAGTCTCACGTGGTTGCCTACGCGGATGGCTTAAAGAACCTTAAAACTATCCTATTATAATATAGCTCAACCCAAAAATAATAAAAAATAAATCCAAAAACGAACAGACCAAAAAAAAAAACAAAACAAAAAGTGAATTCCACGCGGGTGCATACGTGGATGGCTTAATGAGGGTTGAATAATATAGATTAGGAGCTCAAAAAGTTAAATCATTGCACATATTTCCTAATATATATTTTCAAAAAATTTGTATGTGAGATAAAATAAAATAAAAAAACAAAAATTAATTATTTTCATTATTTATTAAATGAATATATAATTTCTCTTACATTTTAATAACTACTATAATTTCCTTGAAAACATTCCTCACCACCGATTCCAGAATCCGGCGAATGGATTCCCACAGTCGATGACGCCGTAGATAAAAATGCCACATCATTTATGAACAAAACTCAAACTTACAAAAAACCATATATAAAAGCCTATCTAATGAAACTTAAACAACGAATATTAACTTAATTAAGGTTATTTTCAAATTGATAAATCGTTTAATACAAATATAAATACTATAAATATAGAATTATATCAAATTTTGATCTACGATATAAAAACTATTTACAGAAAAAAAAACACACCTACTTTTACACACTAAAAACTATATTATAGCCTAACTATTCCTATAAACCTTACTTCGCATATAAATAACATTTAACACATTCCTAATATTTTTCAAAAAAAGTGTATGTGAAATAAAATAAAATAAACAACAAAATTTAAGTAAGTTATTTATTAAATGAATATGTAATTTCTCTTACATTTTAATAACTACTATAATTTCATTGAAAACATTTCTCACCACCGACTCCAGATTTCGGCGAATGAATTCCCACAGTCGATGACTCCGTAGATAAAAATGCCACATCATTTATGCACAAAACCCAAACTTACAAAAAACCATATATAAACACCTATCTAATGAAACTTAAACAACGAATATTAACTTAATTAAGGTTATTTTCATATTGATAAATCGTTTAATACAAATATAAATACTATAAATATAGAATTATATCAAGTTTTTACATATGATATAAAAACATGAAATTTTTCATTTCATTATTAATTGGTGTCATTAGAAGAATCCACTAAACCAACAATCGAAAAAAATACACGCAAACATAATGATCCCGGCTCCGAGCTTACGCGGGGAATATGCAACTAGTTATTAGAAAAGAACAAATCACAAATGATAAGGCTTTTTTTTAGTGGAGAATACCACTGTGACTTGTACTAAGGACTTTTTTACAACTTACAACTTATTCATGGCCTTCTAATTAATGCACATAGGAGAGAATCTTGCGAAACTTAGTGATGCTTATTCTTCTTCATGCTAGTAAGCCATATACGTCTCTTTTACATACATTCATCTGTTCTTAAGTACCTGCACTGCGTACCTAAACTGGTTTTACAACTCAAATTGTGTGAGAATGAGACCAATAAGAAACAACAAAAGATTGTTTTTGTGTTTTGTTCCGCTACAGTGATTTCATCACCGCTGAAAACAGATGTTTTGTATAAGTGACAATATCAGGATCTATAGACATCCTTATCATCTCCTCGTAAGGGATCAATGGAATACACCAACTAGACCATATGTTATTATTTATTCTTAACATGCAATTTAAAATAGGTTTTGTCTTTATTACCAGCAATATTATTTTTTCTTGCTTCAATGCTTATATCTAATATTTTCTCTTGAAGCTTAAGCACATCATTTAGTACAAGAACTTACTAACAAATGGACCTGAAGGAGCTTCCATCAAATGTAGGAGACAACAACATAAGTGAAGAAACAAATATTCTGATCTCTTCGCTTCCTTCATGTACAGATTTCGAAGGGAAGAAACTTTGTAATTATCAAGGATTTTGGTATTACTACAACACTCTCCAAGGCGTTCTTAATTTCCGGAGAGGTTTTAAACCGCAAGGCACCGATATAATTCTTGCTTCTTCTCCCAAATCAGGTACTATTTGGCTCAAGGACCTCACCGTCGCCTTCTTGGAGTGATCAAGAGCCATTCCTTTGATCATCATCCTCAACTCTCTGATAGTCCTCATGGAATTGTAAAATTCTTGGAGCTCCAAGTTTATCAAGACAGCTCAAGTCCTAACCTAGCCAAGTTCTTATCATTTCCGAGGCTATTTTCAACTCATATGCCACTCAGCCACTGCACGAGTAAACGGTTCGACATCTGCGTTCATCTAATAATCAAAGAAGCAATTTAGCATCCCTGTTCGTTATTCGTCAAGGAAACACCACGGTGGACCTTCTTCTGCAAGCCAAGCATGCTATCTCACAGAACTAGCAAACAAAATCCACTCTAATTCACCGTATGAATCACCAGTAGATTAGGGGAACTTACTGTAGGAGGTGGATTGCATCCTTTCACAAGGCCCATAAGAAAGTATGCTTGGCCCATTAAAAGAACAGCTCCACGGCTTAGCCAGCGACTGACACAGCAGCTCGGCGCAAGACTACCAAGAAAAACTGCAAGGTTCTGGTTTGAAATTCTAGATATATTTCATATGGCATGTGTATTTGTTTTTTTTTTTAATTTTCCTTCATAATTTGTTTTAACTGTAATCCTCATACTGAAAGCTCCATTCAAAATTTGTACACCAATAATATTTTGAACTTAAAAATATATAACAAAAAAACTTAAAAATATTATTAGTGTACAAGGTTTGAATAGAAATTTCGTTCTGCGGATTACAATTGAAACAAATTATGAAGAAAAATAACAACAAAGAAATACACAAACCATATGAAATATATCTAGAATTTCAAACCAGAACCTTGCAGTTTTTCTTGGATGATCATGTCTAGCTTGTTCTCCATTTCAGGAGTAAGATAATTTTTCCAGTCACCAACTTCCCCTATACGGAAAAAATCTTGCGATCCACATTGTTAAATATTTTAGTTATGTTAACCTCCAAACCGCTTAGGTTACGCAGAGAGCAAAAGTCCAAGATCTCGTCCACCAATCCATTTTCTTCTTCTTCCTTAGAGCATCTCCAATATATTACTCCATTTTCTACTCTAAAATGGAGTAACTCCAAAATGCAGTTGAGTTTTACTCCAATGTATTACTCCATTTTCTACTCCAAAAGAATATTTTTAATATTATATTTATTTAAAAATTAG
Organism: Eruca vesicaria subsp. sativa; assembly: GCA_932364175.1. Taxonomy (NCBI): domain Eukaryota; kingdom Viridiplantae; phylum Streptophyta; class Magnoliopsida; order Brassicales; family Brassicaceae; genus Eruca; species Eruca vesicaria. Next base: position 140,034 of record CAKOAT010468487.1, read on the forward strand.
GAATATCACCTTTCATTTATACTATTTGCAAAACAGTCCATTTTAAATTTATAGCATTTCTATTAAATACAATATTAACCACAATTAAATTTTTATTATATAAATAAAACTACTCAACAAGGTTTTAAAAGAATACATTTAATACATTAAAAATTACATTATATAGCTTAAACACAATAATACATCAATTC
>CAKOAT010468487.1:162521-179735 GCA_932364175.1 Eruca vesicaria subsp. sativa
GCTCGAGATATGATGGCAGATGCGAATACCCATCTTCTGCTGTTCCTCTCACCAATGTTTGTGCATATAACAGTGCCATGTATGAAGTGGTGTAATCAAGCTCCATGCCAAACATGTTCTTCATTGCATCTTTGATATGCTGCGGAGTCAACCCATCAATGATTCCAACACGATCAATGAAAAGCCTACCGACATACTTGGGAGTACAGTGTCTCTGCTGAGCGATTCGGTCTCCCACTGAGCATGTATGTGTTTCCACATATTTTGTTACCTAAAACGTGTTTGTACCATGTTTCACACTCGCTCTTATCTTCCATCCACAACCACTAACCCGACATGTTGACACAAGGAGAATTTTCGTTGACTTGTATATTCTGAAGGAGAACTTACGCCTCACTGCTGTCAACCGCAGCTCTGAAAGCAGTGCATCCTTGCTAACAAAAGTCTTGTTGACATATATACTGTTACCATTCGATCGTCCTCCTCCAATAGCATATGTATCTTTGAAATCTTCAAAAACCACATCACCATCTTCTTCCTCATCCTCATCTCTAACCTTTCCATAAACACTATAATCCTCACCATTCTCATCCGCTTCAGCAACATTAGAGCAAACAGAGATTTCAGCATCCTCCTCCCCATCATCCTCCTCCTTATCATCCTCCTCCTTATCATCCTCCTCCCCATCATGATTTTCATCTCCAACCAACTCATTATCACCTTCATCTTCAAAACATTCATCAGCTTCTTCCCTTTTCTCTGAAACCGTTCCCACCTTCCTACGGCTTGATACACAAAGACATACTCTATGAGTTTTGAGTATCTCGAGCAAGTTATGAACTTGTCTATCACTTGTAACATGAATGGGAGGGGTGTCTGGAGCCATCATCATTTCTGCTGGTAATGAGAATCTAATCTCCACAGTGACTGTGCTCATGTCCAGGTTATAATCTTCTTGTGCCATTGCAACAAGTTCAGCATGTGTTGAATCTTCATTCAATAAAAACAATCTTGCTCCTTTGAGATCACCAACCACAAAATCCAACAGCAATCTTTCAACAACCATTCTCCATACACTGCATGTAACTGACGAATCATCTGCAAAAATTCAAAATAAAACACATTAGTAAACATAGAGAATTTCATGAAAAGTTTACTAAACGTCGTCTGGACGACTTACTTCTAAGTCGCCCATTGAGGTCATTTTTGCAATTGAAATTTAAATGGGACGACTTACTTCTAAGTCGTCCAGCTTTGTTTGTTAAAAAAAAACACCAGACGACTTAATTATAAGTCGTCTAGATAAAACGGTCTACTTTTTCTTTTGACCGAATTGTGCCAGATATTTGACTTTTTCTGGACGACTTCAAATTAAGTCGACGGATAAGTCGTCTCAGGTTAGTTTTGCAATTCAAAAATAAAACTTAAATTTTTAACTTCTCCAGACGACTTAATTAGAAGTCGTCTGATCAGACGACTTATGTTAAAGTCGTCCAGAATAAGCAAGGTTTGACCAGAAAACTCGAAAAATATTCTGGACGACTTTGATTATCCTGGACGACTTTAATCTAAGTCGCCTGAGCGGTCGACTTTTAATTAAGTCGTCTGGAGAAGTTAAAAATTTAAGTTTTATTTTTGAATTGCAAAACTAACCTTAGACGACTTATCCGTAAGTCGTCTAGATTTAATAAAATATTGAAATTTTAACTTTCCCAGGGACGACTTAATTTTAAGTCGTCCAGAAAAAGTCAAATATCTGACACAATTCGGTCAAAANAGAAGTTAAAAATTTAAGTTTTATTTTTGAATTGCAAAACTAACCTTAGACGACTTATCCGTAAGTCGTCTAGATTTAATAAAATATTGAAATTTTAACTTTCCCAGGGACGACTTAATTTTAAGTCGTCCAGAAAAAGTCAAATATCTGACACAATTCGGTCAAAAGCAAAAGTAGACCGTTTTATCTAGACGACTTATAATTAAGTCGTCTGGTGTTTTTTTTTTTTAACAAACAAAGCTGGACGACTTAGAAGTAAGTCGTCCGTTTGACCAGAAGACTTATCCGTAAGTCTTCTACATCCAGAAGACTTACGGGTAAGTCTTCTACGCGAAGAGATCTGGAAAAAAATTCAATTTCAAACCTTAAACTAAGTGAGATGACTTCCTTTGCACACAGAGTCTTCTCCAACCACCCAGAACATCGAACGAAAGTAACCCACCAACAATTGTATGCTTAAATGACTCTATCAACCAAAAAAAATTTGCTATCAAAAGCTTGGGTTTTTGGTATGAATATGGAGACAAAGTGAAGGAGATGTTGTTTTTAGTTCATAACAATTGAGAAATAGAGTATGAGTATCAATTTTAAGTGCATTAAAAGCTTCAAACCTTGGTTGTACAAGGTTGTTGGGTTGTACAAGGTTGTTGGGTTGTACAAGGTTGTTGGGAGTATTCATGGCAATGGCAATGGCAATGTTGTAAATAGTTGAAGATGATGAGGTTGAGAGAGTAAAAATGCCATTTTCGAAAAAAAGAAAAAAATAAATTAAATGGCATTGGCCAAAAAAAAGATGAGTTAAAAGAAGAAGTTAGTTTTGTGTTTGACCATGAGTTTTGTGTCAAATTTGCAAAAACCCCATACTTTAATTCTGAAACTATTCTCAGGATAGCATATTTATTTTCCTTAACATTTTGAAAATTATGAAACTTTAAGTTTTTTTTTTTCAAAAATATGAGGGAGATTCATTTCTTTATAGTTGTCAAATCTTTCCTTCACAGCTCTCTACAACGCTCATGAGTCTTTTATTTACGCATAGTCATGCGTCATATTCTTGGCTAGATATTTCTTCAGAAAAAATGGTTGTTTCGGCCTTAGAGCATCCACAATGGCAAATCCTTAAGGGAATCATTAGGGAAATATTAATTTTATAATCAGTAGGTCCCATGAACAGTTAAGAATTCTATTCTTAAAAACCTTATTTAAGGATTGATCCTTACACTATTTGCGGGCTCCACTGCCCACGTGGCAGCCCGCGAATGGTCAATTTTTATTTTTCTAAAGAAAAAATCTGAAATATCCTTATATAATCCAAAAAACCTCTTTTTCCCTTAGGACTCCCCTTAAGGACTTCCCATTGTGGGTGCTCTAAGCACGTTCGACTATCAAGGGGATCTAAGTTCGTCGGTATGAGATTTGCTACGTGGACCCTGCGTACGAATAAATTGACGGTATTTATCGTAGGTCGTGGAAGTGTAGAGAGCTGGTGTATCCACCGTCACTAGTTCCTTCAGTGGCTCGATCGGAACATTACCCTTTGGGTTGTAGAAAAATGCCAATGACAACCTCTCGTTTGCAGCGTTCACGTTCACTTTGTGCTCTATGCTTTTGTATACTGAATTGTTTAGCATCTAACCAGTAAGAAAATGTTCAACGTATGTTAGTAATGAGTTATTCTTAGGTTCACCAACCAATAGGATGCTGTTATTTCATATTTGATATTTTTTTTTAAAGGAAATAAGATCTTGTTAAATTATATTATGTTTTTAAAATAAAAATAAAAATAAATAAATAAATAAATAATAATATTAAAAAAAAAAATTAAAAAACATTTATCACTAAACCCTAAACCCTAGACCCTAATCCTAAACCCTAAACCCTAATCCTAAACCCTAAACCCTTGGGTAATCATAAATCCTTTGGAAAAATCTTAACCCTTGGTAAATTAATACTAACCAATTATACTGTTTTTTATTTATTTTTATCTTTTTATTTTAAACACAAAATATAATGTAACAATATTTTGTTTCATTTTAAAGATATATTAAAATAATGTTTTTAATTTTTTTTTTTGCAATTATTACTTGTTTTATTTTATTTTATCTTTTTGGTTTAAAATATAATATAATGTTAAAATATTTTTTTAAAGAATTGTTTTTCGTTTTTTGTAATTATTATTTTTATTTATTTTTTTCTATTTTTATTTTAAAAACATAATATAATTTGACAAGATTTTGTTTCATTTTTCAAATATGAAATAACACCATCTTATTGATGGTAAATCTAGAGGTTCACCCTAGGGAGTGAATCTAAAGGTTTACCCTAGGGGATGAACCCAAGAAAAATCGTTAGTAATTATATCAATGCAAATAATGCGAGATATTGAATATACAACAACACAACCTCACGGCCGCGTTGTTATCCTAAAAACAATACTCAGTTTGTTGTCACTTAATTTTTATATATTTTTTATAGCACCAAGCAATTTATTGAGGTTGAACTTGAACTAAATGACACGATAACGATATTGATAACAAACGATTATGAGATGGTCAGAGTGAGCATAGTTTATTTGAGCATTTGTTCTGTCTCTCAAATTCTAAAGAGTTAATATACAAATATATATATGTACCATATCTCTTTCAGTTTACTCATGGTTATAGAAGAAATTATAGGTCAAAATGATTATTATTTTTTTTTTTTTTTTGAGAAAGGACTGAGGTCAAACTAAAGCTTTCATGAATTCTTTTGAAAGGAAGCAATTATACGAGGTAAAATACCCAAAACAAGGAAGAGAAAACAAAAAAAACGGAGAATATTTTTGTTTGACTTGGTAGAACTGAAGTGTTGGTTTGAGCATGTTTGAAACGTGAATATTAGTGAACACGACAATGAAATTGTTATTTCCTATGTTTGGAGTTTTTCTTTTTCCATTAATAGATGCACATGTTGAATGAAATTGATGGGCGACATGATTTCACCAATCTTATCAACTTTATGTTATCCATTAACTTTAATTAAAAGAAAAAGATTGAAAAGAAGAAGTACAGAGATGCATGCACGTACTTTTATCAAAAGCTCAAAATTAACGAAGTTCAAGAGAAAAGGAAGACGAAATCCAAGTCTCCTCCGCGTGATGTTTACTTTTATATTTTTATTTGGTTCCTTATCATTTAGTAGTCTAATAGTGAAAGATAGATTAATTTAGGAAGCTCGAATCTCCTCAAGACGAAAACGATCGTAAGATCATAAGAACACCATTAACGCAATAGCTTAAAAGAGTGTTTAATGATTTTCAAATTAAAAAAATGAAAATAGACAAAAAAAATAAATAAAACATCGATGTTTAATTAAACTGTTCAAGCGTTGGTGCTTAATCACTTTTACAACTTAAATTACTAAAAAAATAAACATCTCTAATTGAATATTTGGGTTAATGGCGATCTAAACATCAACTCTTGCCCTGATTTATAAACACTTTAAAAAATCATAAGCATCAAAAATTCCTCAAATAAAATTATTCATCAAAGTAATAGTATAATAATAATAATAAAAATTAAAAATCTGAAAGTTGTTTACCAGAAAAGTTAAATGAAAATTTTCGCATGATTTTTCAAGTTTCTATAAATAAGTTATTATAATATACTAGTATTGTTATTTTTGGTGAAAGACAAGAAACCGAAGTACGAATGAATGCCATAATAATATATTTAGCCATAAAAAGGTAAAGAACAAAATAATTCAATTTTCAGTTCGATCAAACGATCCAGTTATATTATAACTAATACTAAAATAAACATAATACTCACTTGACAGTGTGATATACCATGATTTTGACCCACTTTTGGTCATGTTAGTGATATGTTTTTATGATAATTATCTATGTTTTGGAGTCTATTAGGTATGTTTCCAGGTTCAGGAGCATTTTGGAATAAAGTGATAATTTATGTGCCTTATGGAGCTTAAAGGAGAGTTTTCCAAGATGACTATGAAGATCCGACAATAAGAGATACATATCGATCGATACACACCTTGTGTAATCGATCGATGACGCTTCCGTAGAAGTTGAAGTCGAGATACTCCATCGATCGATGTACACCATGTACCATCGATCGATATGAAGCGTGATGAGCAAGATTTACTTGGCCGACTTGAAGCCCAAGTTCTCCCAATATTACAAGATTGCCCCTGACAAGTTTTTAACCTAATTGTACTCATATTTATAGTTATGCCTATGAGCCCTAGAAGACATGTGTTTTTAGTTTACATCAACTTTTGTAACTTTTTACTATTTTCTTTTCATCTTATTCTTTTGCTATGAATCACTTGGCTATGTCTGAGTAGATTCATTTGTTAGATTTATGGTTCAAATAGTTATGAGTGATTAGCCTCAACTATGGAGCGTTGAATTGTTATATTCATTATCCAAATGAACCCTAATGCTTACTCTAGAGTAGCTACCTAGAAGTATAATTATGGAGTGACTAATCTAATAGTCATCATCCTGAAATCATTTGGCTAAGCTCAGATTCCTTTAGGCACGTGCGATAGGCGGTCTAATTGAATTCTCGGGTGAACACAGTTTCAATTCGATCTGATGCTATATCGATCGATACTCCTATAGAGTAATCGATCGACGACAACGCATATCGACCGACACTGCGATAGCGGTCGATACTGTCGGCAATCAGATCAATGGACGAGTTTAACTAGCGACAGCTATAGATTTGTCTAAGGATTGAAGTTCTCATATATTTGCAAGCAATTCGTTAAGGCATCCATAGATTTATAATCCTGATTTTCTGAATAGTAACCTTGAATCTAGCTATTTTCTTTTATTGTTTTAAAACCCAAAACCTATTCTCTTGAGCAACTTACCATTGCTAACAACTTTTATTTATTGTTTTTAAACCTAATCAACCTAGCTTAATCACTTAGGATTATATCTTTTGTGACTCTAGTTCCTTGTGGATTCGATCCCTAAGTACTACAACTGAACCTCTTATTTGAGAGAGTAATTCACTCCTTAGGGTTAAACATTTGAGTGATATCAAAGTAGGCGCCGTTGCCGGGGAACTAAGATTAGTATTAGATTAATCTGATTCAGTCTAGGTTACTTGTTACTTTTTATTTTTCAAACTTTTGACACAAAATTTTTTTCTTGTTTTTCTTGTCTTTTTCAGGTACATGCTCAGCAGTACTATAAGCAACAAGAACAAGCAACTTTTGTACTCAGAAGATCCCAACAGTTTGGAACGTAGCATCCGCAAAGACCTACGCTCCACATCGATCGATACCAGCACCTCACTATCAACCGATACCCGCTTACCACCGTCGATCAACAACCGTTCGTTGACCGATACTCTTACCTCCCCATCGATCGACATCAACAACCGTTCGTCGACCAATACCCTTCACCTGACATCGACCGATATACCTCACCCTAAATCGATCGATACTAACCGGCGAGACATGGTAGCGCCTATAATTCTCATACCCGATGAGAATGGAGATCTGCGTGATCAAGATTGCTACATTCACCCAAGACCCTGAAGAGTCATTCAAGGATACTTGGAACAGATTCAAATCCTACCAGCGAGATTGCCCACACCACAGATTCAACAAAGTGCAACTGCTCTGCACTTTCTACAGAGGCATCAGCTTGGATTTTAAGAGAGCCCTTGATACAACTAGTGATGGCAACTTCACCACCAGGAATCCGCAAGATGCTATGAAGCTAATTGATAACTTGGCTTCCAGTAACAGCACAAAGAACTTTGTGACACAGACTACAGCATCCCTTGGGAAGGAGTACATCAATGAAGTGCAAGCACAGCTAGATACCATTCAGAAGCTCCTAAACAAGCAGATCTGTTCAGTGGAGGATGTAGACATTGTTGAAGAAGATGTAAACGGGATTAGTGGAGCTGGTTTTCAGAGATCTGGTAACCAAGGAGGATACATAAACTTCACAGGCCAGAGAAGCAACTTCAACCAGAGTTCCCAGAAGCCCAACAACTTCAGCAGCAACGATTCTAACAACAACAGGAGGTATGGAAGCACCTTCTACTCAAATCCACACCCACCCACCCAAGATAGTAAACTGGAGGAAGTGATAGACAAGATACTTGAGAGTCAACAGAAGTTAGAGGTAAACTTCAATGGAAATATTGACTCTGTCTACACCACTTTCACCACGAAGATATAGATTTCCTCAGCACCCATGTGAAGAAGCTAGAGACCCAAGTGTTTCAGACAGGAGAAGCACTTAAGAAGCAGGAGTTTGCCCACAACCAGAACATCAATACCATCCTAGATGATGAATTTTGGCAACAGGTAGTAGAAGAGATCGATTCGGAGATCTGATGATGAGAGTGAAAGAGATTTCGCATTCGACTACTATCGATCGATATCACCTTCTCAACATCAATCGATATCACCCTTAGTACGTCGATCGATAGACTTTGATGACTGTCGATCGATAGACTCAGACGAAAACCCTCGCGAGTGCAATTCCGTCAAGATTATGTCTCACGAAGCCTTCGCAACACGTCACCCACATCCGCCCATCCCTGTCATCGATTGACATGATGACCCTGTTATCGATCGACACCAAGACCCTGTTATCGATCGACACACTCCAGCCAGTGTCGATCGATACACAGTACCCCAACGCCGAGTGCAACTTCCTAAGATTGCACTACAAAAAAAAGTGGTATTGATAGCACATTATGATAGCGTGTTTTTCCTTACTGCTATAAAAAATCAAATTTTTTTCAGTTTTTATATTAATAACAGTTTATTAACGCTGTTGTGTAAAATCAGTAAGCGGGAAGAAAAAATCACTAATACCGCCAATATTTAGGTGAAAAATTAGACACGCGCCGAGACATAATTTTTTCTCTTTTTACAATAGCACATTATGATAGCATTGTTTTGAGAATTGCTATGAAAAAAATAAGTGATAATCTTTGAAATCTTAAACTCTAAACATGTTATAAACCCTAAACTTTAAACATAAACTTTGAAACTTTAACTTTTCTTATCATAACCTGAAATCATCAACTTAAACTCAAAGTTATTCCTTTTAATCTTAATCTTTAATTTCCAAAACACAAACCTTAAATCTTTACTCAAACTCTATACTCTAAACTCTATACATAAACCTTATCCTCTAAATTATAAATATAAACACTAACATATTGTATTCAACACTCTTACTATTCACACATTAGCTCCAAATCTTAAATTGAAATTTAAAATTTAGTTATTTTCAAAATTCATTCTCAAAATCTTAAAATTAACCTTTAACATTACACTTCAAACCCTAAACTCTACATCTCTTAACATTAGTTTAAAATTTTCAAACTTAAACACCAAAACTTAATATAAACTATCAATTTATCATTTTCAAAATAAAATCAAATCTTAACCTAACTCTAAACTCCATATATTTAAATTCATAAATTAAACTTTAAATCTAATATTCTCTACTTAAATCTAAAATCTTAAAAAATAGCTTTTTTTTTGGTCAAAAAAATAGCTCTACACTCAAATTTTCAATATAATACAAATCTTAAACTAAACCCAATTATTTTTACTCAAATCACTCTAACATAAATATTAATCTTTAAAACTTTATTCAATAATTAATTACTTTATATTTGTTCACAATTTATTATACATTAAATTTAACTACAAGTATATTTTCTAATTTTATGCCCAAATTTTATATTTTAAAACTAAAAATTAAATATAAACTACAAAGTATAAATTTTGAATAAAACATAACTTAAAGTAGTTACAAACAAAAAAAATTCCAAATAAAGAAAGACAAAAAAAAGAAAAAAAGAAGAAGATAATATTCTTTTGGCCAATCAGATCCATTTACAAGGATCACCTTCTCAGCTGTTGGATTATATTAAATCAAAGGCTGAGATTTATTCGTTTCTTTATTCTTTTTTTTTTCTCTGGTTCGCTCTCTCTCTCTCTCTGTCGACAGTCATTCTTCTTCTTTTTTCTTTTTCGTTTCTTCTTTTTATCTTCTACCACTCTCATCTCTCCCATCTCTGTACACTTGAAAGCTCACCAACTCTCTCATGTCTTACTTTTTAGATCTGGTTAACTGAGAAAGGGTGAAGATGATAATGGAGAGGACGAAGGAGACTCGCTGGGACGAAGCACAGAGGCTCACCGGAGAAGATGATGCGCCGGAGTCTCTCTCTATCTCCCTTCTCTATCTCTCTCTCTCTCTCTCTCTGTTTTGATTTAATTATAATTTCGTTTTTGTTTTTTCTTGTAAACAAAGGTAGATGAGGCAGAAGAAGATGATGTTTGGTGGTTGTGCATAGGTCCGACGGAGAGGTTGAAGAAGAAGAAATCGAACCGAGGAGGAAGATGACAATTTCGACTGTGATTCCACCAGCATCTCAACCGGACANTAGGTCCGACGGAGAGGTTGAAGAAGAAGAAATCGAACCGAGGAGGAAGATGACAATTTCGACTGTGATTCCACCAGCATCTCAACCGGACACTCGCCGTGAAGGAGGATGGCAAAGAGGCTGAAGTTGACGGCTAAGAGGCTGAAGAGATGCATTGACTGAGGATTAGGTTTAGGTTTTTGGTTTAGTTAAGGTTTGTTTGGTTTAGTTTAGTTTTTTTGGTTAGTTTGTAAACCGAAATTTATATGTAAACCAATATTAATTTATAAATAAAAATTTAATTTATTTAATTATATATAAATTTCAATTTAGTTTTTAATTATTTTTATTTTTGATTAATTTTCATCCTATAATAGCAAACTATAATAAAAGCTATTTTATTGGGTAAAAACCATATCTTTTATAAATTGCTATGATAGATGCGGAACTTTTTATAGCTGGAGCAGACATAGCGGTTCATATTACGCTATCAAAGACATATGATAGCGTTTCTTCGTGCTAAGAATAAAGGTTTTTTGTAGTGTTGATAGTGCACGTTAGGGGTGGGCGTTCGGGTACCCATTCGGGTTCGGTTCGGATCTATTCGGGTTTCGGGTTTTCGGGTTCACAAATATTAGTCCCATTCGGATATTTCTAAATTTCGGTTCGGGTTCGGTTCGGATCTTTGCGGGTTCGGTTCGGGTTCGGATAACCCATTTAAATTCTTTTTAAAAATTTTAAATTGATTATATACTTTAAATTTCTAAAAATTTATAAACAAAATAATATATTATAAATAATTGAATAACATAAATCAAAATATTAACATATAAATTAGTTTGGTTTGGATATTTGGATTGTGAATCAGTAATTTTTTTAAGTATTTTTGATGTTTTGAGTGTACTTTAGCAATTTTAGACATGTATGTTTGACTATTTACAACTATTTTGAATAACTTCAAAGTATTTTATATATATACTGAGTGCTTTTATATATATTAAATCTAAAATAATTAATATATATAGGTATATAAATCTCTTTCGGATATATTCGGGTATCCGAAATATTTCGGTTCGGGTCGGGTTCGGTTTCGGTTCTTTAAATACCAAAATTTTGAACCCATTCGGATATTGAATCAATTTCGGTTCGGGTTCGATACTACTTTTTCGGATCGGGTTCGGTTCGGTTCTTCGGATCCGGATTTTTTGCCCAGCCCTAGTGCACGTATTGACGCTTTCCAGGAGCAGTATTACACCACCAGAAGCCCTAAAGCAGCCATAATGGAGAGACCCACGGATATCTTTGAGTCGATGGAGATAGAAAAGGAAACTCAGGGAAGAATTCTCAGAAAAAAAAAAGAAAAGATACCTAAGCCCTATATAAGAGAAGCTAATGAGAAGGAGTTGTCAAGCTTCAGAAAACGAGTCCTCAGAATACCTAAAGAGAAACCCTCTGAAGAAGCCTACTTTTCACACAGATTGTGGATGTTCTTCAGAGAGACCAAGGAGACAGAAAAAGACATCAAGAGAATGTTTCACCAAGCTAGAGACAGTCTAAAGCAGAAGATAACACTGGAGAAGAAGAGTGATCCAGGGAAGTTCACAATACCATGTTCCATCAGAGGTGTTGAATTCCCTCGTGCCTTATGTGACACATGATCTGGATTTAGCATATTACCCAAGCTTATGGCAGACCATCTTGGTCTGAAGATATAGCCTTCTAAAGAAACTTTCATCTTTGTGGATTGTTCTCAGCAAAGCTCTGGAGGCATCGTTCTCAACCTTGAGGTACAAATTGAAGAAACCTTAATTCCTACAGACTTCCATGTCCTATCCAACAAACTCAACTTCAAGACCTCTCTACTACTTGAAAGAGCCTTCTTAGCCACAGTTGGAGCCGTTTGTGACCTACAATCCAACAAGCTCTGCCTAACCCTCATCAACCCTTCCATCCACTACAATCCTGTTCCAGTCATCAAGTTTCCAAGGACAGCAAGCTCAACACTCGTAGCCACTTGTTTCTGTGCCCACGAGTATGATTCGATGGGCGAGTATGAAACCGAAGCAGCAGTATCGACCGATGACAGCCTTTCACCATCGACCGATACCAGTGCAGACCCATCGACCGACAGAAACACATGGTCATTGATCGATAAGGAGTTCCAGAAAATCGAAGACAAGTTTCCAGAAGCCGATCTTAGCGTAGATGAGTGGGAAAACGATCATTACAGGCTCGAGCTAGCTAGTTTCACTACTCAGGAGGAGTATGATGAAGATTATGAGGAGGAACGAGCCATTGAGTACTGATTTCTTTGAGAAGATGCAGAACAACCTCCTATCCCGACCTTCCTCCGACGAGCATCAACTGATATGACCACCCATCCATCGATCGATATGCCCTACCCTAGATCGCTCAAACGACGTTTTGAATTTACGAGTGACACCTACTACGCACCAGAACATGCCCCACATGAGCCACAAGACGGAGATTACTCGATTGGAAGTTGGGCAAGCAGCTATCACGGAAGTTTTGCAGTGGATACAGCACCACTCCAGCCCGCGATCCAACCCGATGCAGTCTTATCGACCGATATGGAGCACTCTCCATCGATCGATATCAATCTCCAACCACCAACCGATCCTGCCACAACACCATCCGAGATACAAACATCTAATTTTGATTTAAATTCACTAATTCCGGATGAGTATGGTATTTTCAGGGATTCAGATGGTCTTGCACGAGCAATAGATGGGAGAATCATTCCAATCTCCACAGAAGATTGCAGACATCCTTTAGATGGCCAATGGACCAATCATCGAGAACGACCCGCACCAATTTAAACAGCCATCAACCGATACATGGAGACGTGCATCGATCGATATAGAACGCGGATATGGAAAGAGAGCTTTCAACAATGGAGTTCGTCATTTCTTTTGGAAAAAGAAAGATGAATATGGAGTCTACAGTGATGAATCTAGCTATGCAAGAGCAGTAAACGGAGATATCATCCATGTTTCCAAAGAAGACATGGGAAAATTCTTGAAGAGAGCATCATTATTTGGACGCTCTTGTTTCTGTCTACCAAAGTATGCTGAACCATATGCTAAAGGAGTTCCAGATTGCAAGCTCTACACACAGGCAGAAGTCACATACATGCTAGATGGAAGAACCGGTGATCACAACTGGGAGATAGCAGGAATGAGGCTTGAACATGAGAAAGACCTATCAAGACTTAGAGGTGAACTGCTATGGAATACCACTGGCAATGACTTAGCACGAAAAGAAAGAGAAGCCCTACAAGAAGAAGTCAACACTTTGCGCGCACAACTGAAGTCTCAGACACATGCATCAACCGATACAAACCCCTCTGCATCGATCGATAAAACCTTCAACAGCCCGATCGAGCATCACTTACAGAAGCTATCGATCGATGACAAACCCAGTCCAGCGATCGATACCCGAGCACCAGAATTCTGTACCAGGGAAGAACTTCAAGAGACAACAACAGAGATCTACAAATCCATTGAGGCTTGGGAAGACGAAGATTACAGATTACTAGACAAGTATTGGTTCCCAGTACAGAGTAACGTTCGAAATTTGGAACTTAGAACAGAAGGGTTTTAGAAGGAGGTAGAAGACATTCAAAGACAGCTCGACAGCCGACCTGATCCATCCCCATCGATCGATGACATTCCACACCCATCGACCGATATGAAACTTCCAGAATCGAGCGATGATCCCTCACACCACGACACCACGATGCTGAATGCAGACCACATCTACAACATGTTTGGACATCATCAGTATAGCATTGCAAGCCTAGAGGAGTGGTTGGAAAGGATCCAAACTGAAGTTTATGGTTTGAAAACTAGTATGGCCAGAAGCGAGAAAGCCACAAGAAGCTTTTTACCTTCATGGTTTGAAGAATCACAAGACAAGGAGGATATTTGTTTGCCAACAAGTACCTGCAACCCACCTCACTAGCCACCATAACTCCATAGTCAAGCTAACTGACTTTAACCAAGCGATGAGTGGGAGGCAACCCACTGTTAGGTATTTTATTACTTACTTTCATTTTATTTTTACTTATTACTTTCGTTGTTATTTGTTTTTAGGAAGATAGATACACGATCACTACCTATCGACCGATACGAACCAGTCGATATTGCTCGACACATACATACACACATCGATCGACGATGGCGACTCACCATCTATCGATATCCATATCGGTCAGGTATATCGTGCACAATTTCGATATCAGTTACACATTTATTTTTTTCTTATGCTCTAACTCTGACTGATTATACACTGAGTACAGTGTATGATTTAAGTCTGGGGGAGTGGAATTACTGATGCTACTTTACCTCTTTTTGATCTTATTAAAAAGTATTCAAAAATTGGTTTTATAGAGTCAAAAAAGGGAAAAATTTCAAAGTCTTACTTTTTATCTTACCACTCTTTAGCACCATTCTTAGATTTGTTGATTGCAGAAACACTACAAGAAATATCGGCTTTGCTAGCACACTGAAAACGCTATTATATCCCTTTCGTAGCGTTTCCAAGAACGCTATGTTAGCCGCAGCTATGGTAAACCCCCCTCCTATAATAGCATTTTTTTATACGCTATGGTAAATAGAGTTATTGTAGCGTTTTTATCTCTGCTGTTATAATCTTTTTAATGGCATTCTATTATTGCATGTAAATTTGATATTATAGCTATTTTCTTTTGCTATAATATATTTTATTGGACCATTTTTTCGACATATTTATAATGCTATTGAAAATAAAAATTAAAATAAATATCATTTTCTGATAAAATTAAAATTGATTATTATTATTACTAATTTCGAGATTTAATCTGGCTTAATATTTAAAATTGGTTTACAACTGATTTCATAAATTAAACCTGTTTGCAGGTTTCGGTTTATACAATAATTTCGGTTTACACTGATCTCGGTTTATAGATTCAACCAGATTACAATTTTTCAGTTTATAAATTAAACCGGTTTACATACAAACCGGGTTTAAAACTAACCTAATTAACCTACACCTAAACCTAAGGAGCCGCTACCAGAGCCTCTGCCTCCGCCTCTAGCCTCCGCATACAACGCCTAGTGCCTCCAGAGCATCCGCCTCAGGCCTCGGTTCTCTTACTCCAGCCTTCACAAACTCTATTCCCTTATGCCAGTCGCATACCTCCTCTGGTTCTTCTTCACTCGTTCAATTTTTCTACCTTAACCAAAATCACACAGAAAAGAGATGATGCGAAAGTAGTTATTTGTAGATCTAAAAAAGGTGCAGGGGATTCATTACCATTAACATAGCCAGTATGGAGATACATGGAGCCGTGGAGAGAGAGAGAGAGAGTCAGAGAAGAGACGTAGAGAGGAGCTGTGGAGAGAGAGAGAGAGTCGGAGAGGAGCCGTGGAGAGAGAGTCGGAGAAGAGACGTAGAGAGGAACTGTGGAGAGTAGAGAAAGAGAGTCGGAGAGGAGACGCAGAGAGAAGGCGTGGAGAGTGAGACAGAGTCGGAGAGGAGGAGCGACGTTGTGAGGAGGCGCGGAGAGTGAGAAAGAGCCGAAGAAGAGGAAAGAGGAAGAAGATGGATCTACATCTTGTTTGGAGATAGAGAAAAAGAAAGAGTGTATGGTATATTCTCGTGAGAGAAGAGAGATGTGTAATCTTTGCCTTTTAAAATTAACCAATGAGAAAGAAGCATGAGGATAACCAAACTCTTCATTTCTGGTCATTTGATTAAACTTAATCTATGGCCTATATTGATCAATTAATAAAACTGTTATATCATTAAATCGTTATTTTAGTAATTGAAATTATATGTTTTATTTAATTTATTTATGTAGTAATTAAGTTATTCATTTACATTTATAAAAATAATCATATAAGATTAATAAAATTATTAGATTTGACTTTTATGAGCAATTTTAAGTTAAATAAAACTAATGATATAAGATTAAAAATGATTAGTGAGTTTAGGATTTGGAATATAGTGTTTTGTGTGTTATATTTACAATTTAATGTAAGAGATTAAATTTAATATTTGAAGTTAAATATTAAAAAGACTAGAGTTTTAACATTTTAGTTATAGTTAGGGTATATGATATTTTTTGGGTATGATATATATTAGTCTATTGTTTAGGGTTTGAGGTTTTGATTTACTATATCAAATTAAAATTTTTAAAATATGAAAATGTGAATTTAAACTTAATATCTGAGACCATACTATGATAATATATCAATTTTATGGGTTGTATTTAAAATTTGGGGGTTAGGGTTTAGGGTATTAGGAATAAGGTGTAGAATTAAGATTTAACGTTTAAGATTTAGATTAAAAGTCTGATATAAGATTTCAAAAATAATGAAACTTTAAGTTTAAGTTTAAGACTGAAGTTATATTATGAAAATATTGAAGTTTAAAGCTTATGTTTAGGGTTTAGGGTTTTGTTTTTTTTTTAAATCACAACATACAAATAAACAAAAAAATATTTTAACAAATCTGAATGTGTTAATATTTCAAAAAAAAAACCGGTTCTAATATTGATTTACAAAATTATATTTGGTTTTAACATTTTGTTCACTTTTTCATTTTACGCTTGCCTTAAACAAAAGTTCATCACTTTCAAGTTTTAACCTTGGTTTGATCCAAGTCCACGAACAGAGCTCAAAATTATATTCAAGAAAGTTATTACATATAATCTCTTTTCAAGTCTTACACATATTGTGGAGTATGCTGAGTTAATCACCAAGGAGTTTCAGTGCTGTCTAGTAATAGAACAAAGCTCCTCCGATGCAAGTAATTCACCAAATTGCAGTAAGAACAAAGTAACCAATGACCACCAAGCAGAGCACGAGTTACGTTCTGTTCTTGAATCGCTGGAATCTTGAATCACCAGTCCTTTGTCTTCTCTTCTCGAGCCATGCTTCTTGTGATATGGAGTCGGTGGCGAGACCACCACCATCATGCTTCTTCACCCAAACAAAACCAGAATCAGAACAC